>JASDQU010687310.1:4271-17639 GCA_032191745.1 Picea mariana
AAAGAAGATATTGCTCCTTGTATCCTCATAGTGTGTTATCATTTCTTCCATGAAAATTGTCCAAGTGACGAGTGATTTGCGAGAACAAAGCCATAGATACCATACAAATTGATTAGGTTCTAAATATAAAGAAGTAATTCATACCTTTTGTGTATGTGGCACATTATGTAGATCAAAGAATTTCTCCATCTGAAGTATCCATGTGATTGGGTCCTTGCCATCAAACTTCCTGATATTGATCTTAGGAATGTGGTTGGTCTTCAAACCAAAGTTGGAGTTTCATCATTCTTGATTCACCTTCCTTGTGTCCTTATCATTAATTTCATGGGATGCATTTTCACTTTCAGGTGTCTTCTCTATTATGAAAATTTTCAATACTTCCATGATCTCCTCTTTTAAACCATTCATATTTTCCTCCAACTTAGCTTCTATCTCTTGTAGTTCATATTTTGTTACTATCTTATTTTTTACATCATTTATGTCCCTACACATTTATTCACCTTCATCAAGAGTCCAAGTACGATTTTCTAGAGGCTTATTTGGTGTATAAGTTCTCTTTTTGGGTGCCATTTTGGCCAAGTATCACTTTTGAACCTTGATTTTGAGGTGGTTCTGCTAGACAATCTTTCTTCTATTATATCTCCCAAGTTTTGGAACTTCTGGGTATGAAACATTCTTTTATGTAGTTCTTTGATATTTCTTCTCTACAATGCCAAAGGTCCAATCAAAATTGGATGTGCCAAGTGGAATTTACGGTAACTTCCTCACAACTTGTTGATTTTTTCCATTTCCAGGAGATCTCACTTGTATAGCGTGCCCCACACAAAATAATTGATATAAAATTCTGAAAATCATAACATAAATACTACATACTGTTCATTATCCAATGAAACTAATCCCACTCAATTTGGATACTCTAGGAAGAAGTTGTTATTGTTTTACCTAGAACACCTTCTTGAGACTAGTGAATAGGACTAGTCAGATACCCTATCTTCCACATGGTGTATCTACAATTGTAAGATGACCTAGAATTTGAACGTTTTACCGCATATACCTTACTAATTTTTGTGAATAGGATCTGGATTTTAGGGTCTGAAACGTTACAAAAAATGTTTATAGAGAAAATTCTGCAATGGCTCAGTTCATGATGATTTCAGAACCCTATCCTGTATAGGTTGTATCTCCGAAAGTATAAGGCCTCAGGAAATGAAATTTTAACCCAACGTACCTTGATCTGTCTACTAAATATCCTCCCTATTGTTCCTTATTAAATGTTGTAGAAAAGTTTTTATAGCTAAAATTCCAATGTGTCTCAGGTGTAGCAGCGAAACCCCAAGACCTTGAGCTCTGATACCATATGTTAAGAACCAAATATAAATATAGCATAGAAAAACCTCAGAAAAAGTACTCAACACCTTGAAAAAGAGATAATTTCAGATAATAAGCCTCTTCGAGGGGGAAACCTCCTTTTACCCCACTTAAATGTTCAAGTACAAGATGATTCCAAATCAAAATGTCTCCTTGGTATATATAGGAGACTAGGAGGTATAATTACAACTAATGGAATAAAGTTGACATAAATAAAATAACATTACTAATGTAATATGCCCCAATTAAAGGGTAATGAGTCAATATTAGGGCTTAACAAATATAGTACATGTACATTAAGGATGTGGAGGAATTACCTTATGGGTAGAAAATTTGAATTGAGGACAGACCATAGTGGTTTAAAATATCTGTTTGAATAGCCAACACTAAATGTTAGAAAAACTGGATGGTTGGATTTTTTTGGTGAAAATAACTTTGATATCAAGCACATAAAGGAAAAATAGAGCAAGGCATTTGATGAACTCAACAGAAGGGTGCATAAAATGCAGGCTACAACCATTAGTATGTACATGATATATTTAAAAGATAGAACTCTAGACGTTGTAACTACATATCAACACTATGTGAAAGTTAATGAAATATTATAGTAGAATGATATACAAGAGAAGTATATGAATTACAAGATGGAAGAGGATGTAATCCTCTTATTTTAGAACATACTTTATATTCCCAAATCTTAGGAATTGAGAAATTTGGCCTTAAAGGAGATGCATAATGTGTCATATGTTGGACTTATATGATATCATAAAACTATTACATCCATAAGAGGTCAATATTTTTGGCTTGGTATGAAGAAAAATATCACTGATTATTTGGCTATATGCATGGAATGTCAAAGGGTAAAGGCTAAGCACAAAAATCCAACAGGATTGTTCCAACCATTTCCCATTCTTGAATGGAAATGATAAGTTGTTACTATCCATTTCATTACCCAATTTCCAAGGAAAACCAAGTAACATTGTTTCATCATGGTAGTGGTGGACAAACTCAGAAAGGATGCACATTTCATTCTAGTCAAAGTATCTCATAAGGAAACCAAAATTACATAAATTTACATGAGAGAAATTTCAAGGCTACATGGTGTGCCTAAGGAATTAGTGTCGAATCAAGATCCCAATATCACTTCCAATTTTTGGAGGGGGTTGTTTAAGGGATTCAAGAAAAATTTAAATTTCAATACAACAAATCACCAGAGTCAAATGGGAAGACATAAGAGAGGAAATTATTATGGGTAGGGGACCTGATTTTGCACATTCTCGTTTTTGCATAGAGAGATATTTTTACATGGAGTTTTATGGATAGCAATGGATTTTAGAGTGTGAGAGCTTGTAGTAAGTTGTTGCGGACATGTTTGGGCATTTTTTGGATCTGCAATTTCATGGAGAAAGAGGTTGTGTTCCTGGGAGAAATGGGTTGTTTGAAATTCATCCAAGAAGCATGTGTTTTGGTTCTTGGGTGAATTTGTGTTGCAACTGTAAAATTCTTGGCATCCCAACAAGTAGAGCTCATGTACAACCTGTGGTAGAATGCCTAGAGGGGACTTGAACTTCCTGAGGGACTGCGAGCAGTGAAAAGGTATTCCATCCCTTGGGTTGTGCATGTTGAGGGGAAGTGTGTTGGTGGGCTAGAATTTAGCTGAGAGTTTAACTATTGAAAGGGGGACATTAATTGAATTTAGGGACCTCCGTCTCTTGTGGATTCATAGCCCCATCTCATGGGTTTCTTTCTATTGAGAACCAAAAAAACAAGGCTACGGTTCAAAGGAATGTCCATCCTCTACAATGGGTTTCATATTTGCATAAGATAAGTGTCCTTATCTACCATGTTTAATTGTGTTAAATGTTGATATATATATATATATATATATATATATATATTTGTGCATCTATTATGAGTTAGATTGGTAAATATTGCTTGCTGTTAGAAGAATGATGCATTTAAATACCTATTTATATAGTTGAATGTTGTTGTATGTTATCATTTGTTGCTATGCACAATTGAGAAATTGTATTTACATTTTTACTGAGCATGCAACACTGAATGAACTTGTATTTCATGCTATGTCTTGTTTTCCACATTTAGTTTTGGTATCTGAAATTATATTGGGCAGTTTTTGTACTGATGTGACCCAGTTGGGTGATGGGTACATTACAAGGAGGCCATTATCCATTAAAAGGTCTTCTATTAACTATGAAATAGAGCTCGGGAACAAATCCCTCTCCCACTCCCATGCCTGCCACTCACACATAAATGTTTGAATCTCAACCCGTTGTTACTCATCCTCTTCCTCCTCTCTTCGTTCTCATATTTGACTCAAATAAAAATATTTTTATCCACAATATATAGATAAAACAAATTGAAATTATAAAATAAAAAACATATACAAATGACTAGTAATTAAAAAGATCCAATTTTTTTTCTTTTTGCAAAAAAACCTTAAAAAGAAACCGGTGTAATCAAAATAGCACATACACCATGATGTCAATGCGCTATCTCAAAACAAAATCACCACCCAAAGATGCATCTGATTGTCTCATTACTTTTAAATAGGTTGATTCAGTGCTTTTAAAAACAGTGGTTCATTTCATTAACAAAGTTGCACCGTAACACTAAAACTTATGGCTCACAAATTCATGGTGCCCTTTGTTAAACTGAAAGAACCAGTGTGCAAGGTCTAGCATAACACCAACATGTTGTCTACTAGTGCATTCCACTACTAATGCACTACTAACAAGGCCTTACAGAAGATGAATTGTTCCATTTATGCTTCAGAAGATGTTGTGGTTCCTACATTTAACATTTATGCACCAGTGCGCCATGACTATTGATGCACCACTACGGATTGCAATGGTTCACCTAATAAGTTTCACCACTCTATTTGGTTATTAAAAATTCACTCTTGTTTCATTGTCTTTAAAAGATTGGTTTATTTGTTGGATTGATGGGAACCACTAAGTTAAACTTCATTATTGCAGTTGAAGTGATGCAATGTGTTACTATTAACACACTGATACCAATGTGATAATGGAGCACTGGCATTTTTTTCCATGATGCATTGTAAAGGATAGAGAATTATGAAAGAGGTGTCTAATGGGATGCCATGCTATGCCAAGGAGGGAAATATATGTCCCACTATATTTATGTAACATCCTACTCTTGTGCACCCTGAGCAGACTTATTCTTTGTGGACACTTGCATGCAAGTGATCCAGGTCATTATACTATTGGTTGTTTTTTATATGATTATGAGATGTTATGGATTTGATAATAGGTTATTTTGTGGTATTTACATAGAAAGGTGCTATTTACTGGGTTCCCTTGAGTGTGTAGGACTATGGACATTGAGGATGCAGAGGCATCAATGAAACCCCTTGGACTCTGGATCGAGTCAGGGAGTGGACTGTTAGGATTTGAATGTTTTTGATGTGACATATGTACATATGATTAGATGCTATGATGATTGATTATTATTGATGACATTATTCATTGATGGATGCAGGATGGTGATAGCTTGCTGACCAGACTCACATTTGGAGTAGTGGGGTCATGCATGACAGCCAGAGACATTGAGGGAGAGGTGTGGCTGCATCCCCGCCACAACCTACTAACACTCTCGTCGTGGCTCGAACTGTAGGTTAACGATTACCTAGTTTGAGAAGACCCATGATGTCATGAGGGAAGACTCTCACAGTCACTCACGATGATTCTAAGGGGTGTACAATAAGACAGGGGCCTTATTCTTTAGAGGCCCTTAGTCTCCCACAAGATCACCTGGAAAAGTATTGACTCTAGCGGTTTGACATCTACTAAATTCAGTCAAGAGGCGAGTGACACCCTTGGAGCACGTAGTGAATCCTGAAGGGAATGTCATGCAAAGAAGATGGAAAGAGGCGAGTGGAACCCTTGGAGCATGTAGTGTGTCTTAAAAGGCACGTCGCACAAAGAAAATGGAAGGAGGCAAGTGGCACCCTTGGAACACGTAGTGCGTCTTGAAGGGCATATTGTGATTTTAACTATGATAACTTAATAAACCTAGTGCCTATAAATTTATGCCTCCTTAGCAATTGATCGGCCTTAAAACGAATGGCATGATAAGTAAAGTTTAATAAGAATTTTTCCCTTAAAAATTGTCGCCCAACCTAGTGAAATTAAAATCTAGGTCTAAGTAGAACATGTGGATAAAGAAAAATTAAATAAACATTTAACAAGAAGGGGGGTAAGAAATTCAAACTTAATTATTAAAGTAAAAAAATTATAATTGAGGATTAAATTTATTAAAAGGGTTAATGGTTGTTTTTATCTACACTTGCTAAATTGATTTTTTTAGTTAAAAAAGGGAAAAGGGGGAAACTTAAAAGAAAATGGAAACTTAAAGAAACAGGGAAACTTAAAGAAAAGGGGAAACTTAAAGAAAAAGTTGAATGTCTAACTTAGTAAGGAATATTGCCTTTGTAAATTTCTATTTATGAACTCAACTAGGAATTAAGTAAACCATAAGTCATTTAAGAATTGTAAGGGAATTTTGGGGCACCGAGGAGCGTTTTTAGGAATTATTTTAGGTGGATGAGGGAAATAGGAATATTTAATTAAATAATAAAATTGATTTTTTGGTGCAATTAGGGGATCGAGCAACATGTGTATGGGGGAGGTTTTTCGAAATTAATTAAATGAAAAAGGAATATAATGAGGGTTTTGGGAAACTAATGACTAATAAAACTCTATAAAATGGATGGCGGAGGAAGAGTGTGGATCACATTTGGCTTGCGTAACATTACGCTGCTGAAATTTTATCTTGACTAAACTTTCCCTTGTGGGAGTTGGGATACCCAGCTCGGGTAATGCGTGGTAGTTTGACCTTGTGAGGCAATCTGGGTGATAGAATTCTCTAGTATTGTATGTCTGGACCCTTTGCGGCTCGGGGGGCTTAGGGGGAAGATGATTAAACCTAGCTTTGGTTGGTAGGTACCGGTGAGGTCTCATCGATCGATAACAAGGACCTGGATGGGGTTGTAGGGGAGGACATCTTAGCCTCATTTTCGTCGATAAACATACGCCTATTAAAGTTGTTACTTGTAGTAAATTTTATTTTACACTTGTTTATTTTATTGTATTAAGATGACGATTCATTGCCATGAGATTTCCTTGAGAATTTGGTTATTAATGTAATTCCCTTGTTTCTTGACTAATCCTGTAAGAAACATTGTCTGTGATTCTGTATCTCTTGCCTGCATTTTATTTATTCCTTGATTGCTTTTTTTTTCATTATTGTTCTCCCCAGAGAAGGTCTGGATGCAAACTATGTTTTTATCTTCTGATTCCTTCATCCTTTAAGTTATTAGTCCGTTCTTGTGAAGTTGTCCAGGCAGGGATGATTTTAAGGATGGAAATTTATATTAAAATGTAGAAACCTTGGTGAATCTTACTAATCCTTCATATGCCAACTATAAATGATTGGCAATATTTTTGTAAAAATATTCAAATTTATAAGGATTTTATATAGTTTTTATAAATTTTTGGCGATTTTTAAGATAAAATATTTTTTCCTATAGAATTTGGGTGAATAATTTTTAAAATAGCGAATCTCGATTTTGGAAAAACTATGGAAAATTAGCCCATGAGCAAAATTTAGCCCCTAAAATTACCCCTGCGTCCAGGAATCGAATCGACAGTCTTTCACTTTGGTGTTAAAGATTTAGATTCAAATGCCCTTCTTTCCTGTGTATGGATAATAATTGTAGGATCGTTTCTCTACACAACAAGGAATTCTCTCATGGGTTTTTATTCCTTCCTTAGCCTCTGCAATTATTGTGATTTTTTTTCTCTCTCAAAAGAATGCAAATGTTGCTTGGAAATAAGCTCTAACCTCTCACAATAATTGAAATCTAAACCTCACCTACCCATTGAGCTTAAAACATTTTATGTTCCAGAATTCAGAAGGGAGGTGTGGAAATATGATCCAGATGAGAGTGTCTATGGGCATATCCATTCCTTGGTCAACCTGGTGATTTATTTATTAAAGATTTGTCCATTAAATGATTTGTTGTATATTCTATTTTATTTTAACGATTTGTTGTATATTCTATTTTTATTTAAATGAATTGTTGTATATTTTATTTTATTTAAATGATTTGTTGTATATTTTAATCCTCTCAATACAATGCTTACTGGTTTAGTTAAATTTGATGTTATAAATTTATGATGGAATAATTTAGTTTATCTTGAGCCAAATGTTTAGTTTCAATCTTGTTCTAAAAATAATATTTGTTAAATGCATGCACACATAAATTGAATGCCTTAAACGCATGCACGCAAGTAAAGTGAGAGATGTTGTTCATGTTTGGATGAAAAATGTAATTGGTTATAATACTATCTCTACCTAATGTATTCTACAAAAAAATAAAAGGAGGGAGATAATTTATAAGAAAATAAGGTTGGATCTTTGAATCGTAAATTTTAAGAATAGTACGATCTTCAAAAATGTATCAGTTTCCTATTCTTGCTTAAGGGATTGATTGAATAATTCTCCCAAACTCAATATAAAACCAAGGAGGGTGATCTCCATGGAAGTAAATATGATCCTAATAGAGAAATTTATCAACAATTTCCTTGAACCCATTATTTTGCATAGTTTCTCACTATTGGGGTCCACTTAGTGACTAGAAGAGGATTTTCCTAATCGCTTAACCTTATTAGGCTTAGGTGCTCAAAATAAGAGGTTTGGTAGTACAAGATAAAGTAAAATAGATAGAATTGATACCTAAATAGTCTATAGGTGTGGAATTTACATAAGTGTTTATCAATAGTCTCAACAAGATATTCAACATAATGATATTTAATGAGCGTAGTGGAAGAAGGAAAAATACCTTCCATCATACCCATTATAGTTTTTTCAATGGTACTATCATCATCATCATCATATAGAATTAGTGATACCATGGATATCACCTCTCTTGACAATTTAGGAAAAATAGAAGCTTGAAGAAGTAAAATTAATTTTGGAATTGGGATATTGGTGGGTAAGTAGTGACAGAGGAGGTCCTGCTTCAATTGGAGTCGAAAATGACTAATATTTGTGGCTAAATCATCATCACTCAAGGGAGATTATTATTCACGAAGGAGAATCATTTTGGAAAGGGATGAAATAGTGACCAAGAATATCTCATGACAACCACCAACTGAAAGTATTACTTGGATTCAAGGATTTTACAACCAGACAAACTTTGCAATGAAATTGGGTGAATTTTATGAGGAGGGAACTACAAATTTATCCAAATTACTATCCCAACAAGGGATTCAATATTTTGCATCACAAAATTTACCATGAGTAGTTTTCCCATGTGTGTAAGGTGTTTCTATAGTTATGAAGTGACAAAAAAAATAAAAAATTGCAGTTTCTTTGCGTCACATGTAGTCGTAACGACGAGGGTTATTACATATGGTATCAATGCCATTTCAACCATGTGACTGTGGAGGACCATGATTTCCACTATAGTAAACCCTTGAGTAATAACCTAGCGCTACTTAAAAATTTAACGTGTTGATGTGGGGATCTCGATTAGAGGACGCCACAAAGGTTTACAACGGGGTGTCATGGAAGGAGGTGTGACGCCTCTAGAAGTGACCGCACCCTCAGAGTATAGCCCAAGAAGAGGAACAATTCCTTGGGTTGGATTCAATTGTTGTAAGGGATGATGATGGTCTAACAAGATCCTTCTAGGGAATTTCAGAGGCCTTGAATCACCATCTGTACTAAGATGAGCCAAGACGTTTATACCCATAAGGGCCCACAACGTGCCCCAGAACATATCGTTAGCATTCACCGAGAGCTCAAGAGGGTTAAGTTCTCATGTCCACGAGTTCCTCAGATGATGCAGTTTCCGAGGCATTGTTGGAGAATATGGAAATGTGCTTTGCACTTCACGAATATACCTCCAACATGAAGGTCCGCATGGTAGTCTTTCACCTGAAGGGGAGATTTCTTCTATTATGGAAGATGCTCCTGGTCATTTTAGCAATATAAGATTCACTATTTAGGGCATGTCATCTTCGGTGAAGGTATCACTGTGGATCCAACAAAGGTTGAGGATATTATGGAATGGTCTACACCGACGAATGTCCCTGAAGCACCTAGCTTCATGGGTTTAGTGGGATACTATCGATGGTTTGTCGAGGGTTTTTCAAAGATAGAAAATCCGATCACAGAGTTGTAGAAGAAGAGCAATAAGTTAGTTTGGACCGAGAAATGCGCTAAGGCATTTCGGAAGCTCAAAGAGTTGTTGAAGACAACACCAATACTAAAGGTTCCTGACATGGAAATAGACTTCTTGGTATGCACTGGTGCATCCATGGAAGGCTTAGGTAGAGTCTTAATGCAATATGGTTGAGTGATCGCTTACATATCGAGAAAGTTTAGAAGCCATGAAGAGAACTATGCGACACACGATTTGAAGTTGTTAGCCATTGTTTATGCTTTGAGAGTTTGGAGACACTACTGTATTGGATGAAATTTTGAACTAAAAATAGACCATTGTGGTCTACAATGCATATTTACGCAAAATGACTTGAACGCGTGACAAAAATGTTGGTCGAAACTACTTAGCGAGTACGATTTTTAGATTACTTACATAAAGGAACAGTGAAAAGAGTGGTTGATGCGTTTAGTTGAAGAACACACATATCTTCGGTGATCCCTCTTGAAACGAATCTATGTGAAAATATTTTAACTTTACAGCGTGATGATGAATGGTGCAAGAGGTCAAGGATTTTATCGTACAAAACACAATGATGGTACCAAAATTTGACGGATCTACTGTGGAGAATGATGGATTATTAATATTCAAGAGTCAAATTTGCGTACCACCCAATGACGCATTAGGGATTTTGATCCTAGATGAGGCTCATAAAGTAGTGTACATCGCTAATCCTGGAGTCACGAAGATGAGGGAAGACCTTAAACCCTTATTATTCTGGAAAGGAATGAAGAAAGACAAAGTCAACTATGTGGAAATATGTCTAGAATGTCAGCAGGTGAAGGATGAACATGGACATCCAATAGGATTACTACAACCACATGTTATTTCAGAATCAAAACGGGAGGTCATTTCGATGGATTTCATTGTTTGACTACCACTGATGATATGGAGACACGACTCGATTTTGTGGTGATCGACACTCTGATGAAGAGTGCTCATTTTATTCTTGTGCTTACGACATACCAAACACATGGAATATATATATTTTTCATCAGTGAGATTGTGAGGCTGCATGGCATGCGTAAGAGGATTATATCCGATAGAGGATCAATGTTTATAGAATGATTTTGGACTACTTTCCAAGAGGTCTTGGGAACTCAAATTAACTTTAGTACTATGTATCACCCAAAAAAAAACGGGCAAAATGAGCGAAAAGACCAAATCTTGGAGGAAATGTTGCGTATGTACGTGATGGAGAAACAAAAGATTTGGAAAGAATTCTTTCCACTGGTAGAATTTGCATATAACAATAGTTATCAAAGAACCATTAAGATGGCACCTTTCAAGTTTCTTTACGGGCGACCGTGTTGAATGCCTCTGAGTTGGGATAGGGTTGAGGATAGGGTCCTTGTGGGACCAGAAGCGATCCAAGAAATGGAATATAAAATGAAAGAAATAAGACAAAGGATCAAAGAAGCACAAGATTGGAAAAAGAGTTATGTGCACATCGTGTCGACCGTAGTTACGAAGTTGGGGATCGAGTCTTCTTGAGGGTGAAACCGCATAAGATTTTTATCATGTTTGGAAAGGGTGCTAAAGTCTCTCCTAGGTTCATGGGAAATTTTGAGATTGTAGAAAAGAAGGGGCCCATGACCTATCGACTAGCCATGCTTGATTCTTTAAGGCATATGTATGATGTTTTTCATGTATCTATTTTGAGACATTATATTAGTGATCCTACACATGTTATTGACATGAGTTCTTTGTAGGTATCTAATGAGGGTGCAATCAAGGTAGAGCCAATACACATCCTAGACCATCACATTCGACAGCTACGACGTCGAACAGTACATCAGGTCAAGGTCCAGCGGGACACCTATAGTCCACAACCAGTGACCTGGGAGGACACATATGTTATGTGTCAGCAGTTTACATTTCTGTTTGATAGCTAGACATATGATATTGTGATACAATTTATTTCAACACTTACATACTGTGAAACTTTGAGATGAAGTTTAAAACAAGAGGGGGTGTATGTAACATCCTTCTCTTGTGAAAACTGAGCAGGCTTATTCTTTGATGACACTTGCATGCAAGTGATCGGGTCATTATACTATTGGTTGTTTTGATTATGATTATGAGATGTTGTGGATTTGATGATATGTTATTTTTAGGTATTTACATAGTCAGGTGCTATTGACTACGTTCTCTTGAGTGTGCAGGACTCTGGACATTGAGGATGCAGAGGCATCGATGAAACCCCTTGGACTTTGGATCGAGTCAGGGAGTGGACTGTTAGGGTTTGAATGTTGTTGATGTGACATATGTGTGCAAATTTTAATACAAATTATATATTTCCTGGATTCTCCTGATCTAACAATTATATGCCACTGTTAAATACAAAATCACTTCTACATATATTCTTGTAGAATTTAAAACACAATCTCCAATTGCAATATCAAGAAGAAAGATCAATCACACACAACATAGATGTTTTGTCAGGAAATCATAGAGCTAAAAACCCCACTATCATATATTATGTATATATCATGGATCATGAAACAATCTCATACAAAACTCTAATCCAAGAGCTCTCAGTACTATATACAATTGTCTCACACTGTCATACAAAAATTGAAAAATTCATGTGCCAATTTAATGCTTCCAGACAACCTGCCTCGTCTGCGCAATCCCTGCTAATGGAAAATCCCTTCAATGAATGAATTCCTCTTGCCTAGGTTGTGAATTCCTTATGGGCACATCCAATGTGTGTGTGGTTGCATGAGTGCACTCACTAATGTCACAATTGATAGTCAAATTGTCCCTTTCACCTATTATCTCAACTGGGTCTCCACTGGATCTGACATGCATGTAGTTAGCAGTGGTAAATCTTCAGTTGCATGTGCGATCACTGATTGTGAATTAATTAATAAATAATTCACTGATCTGTCACTAGTGTAAGTTTAGTTACAACTAGTAAAATTGAGCTTAACTCACTTATCTAAGTTAAACTACTTCACAACTCACATAACTACACATCCAACTTTGTTACAAATTCAAATCACTCAGTTACAACTAATTCAACTTGCATGTCCCACCAACCAACCTTTGAACTAGAATTTCCTATAACTAACTGATTTTCCACTTCAGTTAATTGTTTCCAAGTGCTCATTGAGAATAGATTAATATTTATTTTCCAACTATTAGTAAGGGATAATAATAGTCTACATACATCTATAAATAGAATTCGCTCACCATCTATAAATAGACATCATCTATAAATAAAATTTGCTCATCATCTAAAAATAGACTTCCACCTAAAAATAGCCTGAGGCTCCATCCTAGTGTAGGTGCATAATTTTCACTAGGATATTCTTGTTGAATCTCAACACTCCCTCTCAACAAGAAATGGATTATCCTTCACCTTGATTCTGTCTCTATGTTATTTGAATTTTCTTCTGGTGAGCGCCATCATCAGAATGTCTGCATCCTGATCTTTCATAGGAATGTACTGAAGCAACATGATCTTACGCTGCACACAATCTCTGATATGATGATACCAAATATATATATGCTTAGATATATCATAAAACATAGGATTAATTGAGAGCTTAATGCAACTCTGATTATCACAATGAATCACTGTTGGATCTAAATGAGAACCAAACAAACCAACCAAGATCTTTCTCATCCAGATAGCCTCACATGCAACTTGACTTGCTGCCATGTATTCCGCTTCTGCTGAATTGAGTGCCATGGATCTTTGCTTCCTGTTGTACCAAGAAATA
>JASDQU010687310.1:17776-28488 GCA_032191745.1 Picea mariana
TTGCTTGACTCAGTTGGTTAACCACATAGAAAATGTACGATCTCGTGTTCACTAGATACATTAGAGAACCCACTAATTGTCGATAGACAATAGCATCCACTACCTCTCTAAAAGTAGCATCCTCTTTCCTCCAATTTCTTGGAAGAGGAGTATCAATGGGTTTGCATCCCTCCATGTGAAACTTACCCAGTATCTCCCTTGCATACTAGCCTTGAGACACAAAAAGTTCACCATCTCGTTGCCATATTTCCAATCCAAGGAAATAATGAAGGAGGCCCATATCCTTCATATCTAACTCCTTTGCAAGGCCCTCCTTGCATGAGTGTATCAAATTCTCATCACCAGTCAATATTAAATCATCAGCATAAATAGCAATGATTAAAATCTTACTCTTGTAGATCCATCTTGAACCTACCACTGATTTGTCGACCAGTCTTGGGACAATTTCCCATGCACTATTTTTTACAGTGGAGTCATACTTCTGCACCATTGCATCAACCCAAGTGGGATACTAGACTGCTTCCTGGAAGGAAGATGGTTAATTCACAATACATTTTCTCATGAGAGCCATGTATCCAGTAAATCGATTAGGAGATTGTTTCTATCTGCATTGTGAAGTAGGGGCTCCTACATTATGTGCAGCATCTAGTCTCAATCTATCAGCTTTTGTGGTGCTCTTTCTTCCATTTCCGATGGATGTCTCTACATGAGTGGATTCCTCCACTCCATGAACCTCATTATGTGGTTGATCCACATCTTGAGACTCATCTTTGGGAACAAGCACTTCCTCCTCTACATGGAAGTCTAGCTCCCTCTCAAGTGACAATCGCATGGCTTTCCCCTCATCTAATTTTATATTTCGTCACATAACAATCATCTTACTATTAGGAAAATACACACAATAATTATGGGGTGTTTCTATGTACCCCACAAATATGCCAACTTTAGCAGTCGACTCCAACTTCTTCTTGGTTTTCTTGGTCACACGCACATAAATAGATGAGCCAAAAATCTTAAAATGTGAAACATCAGGTTTATTACTAGTGAAAGATTCTTCAGGTGTACTCATGCCAAGTACTCTATTAGGACAACGATTTTTCACATAAACCACAGTGTTTCATGCTTCACCCATAAATGGATTGGTAAGCCTTGATCATGCAATATCGCTCATGCTACACCCACGATCATCATGTTCTACCTCTCCACAACTGCATTTTGCTATGGGTTATGAGGCACTATGAGTTCTCTTAGAATTCCTTCTTTTCTGCAGAATTCTTTGAATTCATTAGAGATGTATTCTCCACCATTATCGCTCCTCAGAGCCTTCACTTGCTTCACTGACTCTTTCTCCACCAATGCTTTAAATTCATAGAACTTTGAGAATGTTTGATCCTTCCTCTACACGAAGAAGATCCAACATTTATGAGAAAATTCATCAACAAAAATAAAATAATACTTATGTTTTATTGTTGAAGAAACCGAGAATGGTCCACACACATCTCTGTGAATTCTCTCCAAGATCACCGAAGCACGGTTCTCGTTTTTCATGAAAGGTGGACTTTACATAATTCCCCATGGTGCAACCCTTGTACTGATCTAACTAAGCAAGTGTTCCCATTGGAAGTCCAGTAGATATTTGTTGCATGATTTTCAAGGATCTATGATGAATATGGCCCAATCGCCTGTGTCATAATTCACCCTCATCTCGACTCACAAATTTTTCTTCCTTTCCCATCATGGTAGTGAAACCATCTACCTCCAACTTGTATGGATTCATAACTTGAATCCCTATCTTCTTAACTTGACCTGTTGTTTTATGTCACAGGAAGGATTTTCCATCGTTGAAAACAACATCATAGCCTATGTCCTCCAACATTGTGACTAAGACCAAGTTTTTCTTCAAACTTGGAACATGCATAACATATTTCAATTAAAATGGTTTACCTAAGTCCATCTAAAAGTTAATGGTACCAATGCCAATCGCACTATATCGTCCATCATCGACCATCTCTATATGAATTTTGAGATCTCTCTTCTCCAAGTCACTGAAAATCTCCTTATCTCCTATCATGTGGAAGGAAGCACCACTATCCAAATACCACATCGATCCCAATGCACTTGACACCATGCATGCGATCAAGGAGACGTCATGTTCAAATTGCGAGGCAATGGCCTCACCAACTGTAGCTCCAATGACCTTCTTTTTATTCTTCTTCTACGATAGTTAATAGCAATATGCCCATGTTCGTGACAGTGAAAACACTTCACTTTGGACAAATCTAGCTTCTTGCCTTTAGACTCAGATTTTGAATGCAATTTTTTTGATCCGGATTATTTTCGGCACAAAATGAGAGCGGATATATAATAAAGAAATGCACAGAGATATCGTGGATATCCAATAATATAACATAAATGTATCAAAGATTCAACCATAAACATAGAGATACAATAATACATGATTTCTATTAATGAAATAAATGTACAGAGACTGTAAAAGTACAGAGTGAAAGACTCGCTAGAATGGTGGCAGATTATCTTTGAGAAGAGATGTGACAGCTATTCACATCCGTGAGAAGATGATTATTACAATGAGGCTCTAAGGGCCTTTTTTAACATAAGTAAAATCCAAAACCCTAACCCCAGAAGATGAAAAGACAAAAGGTTTGTGGGCCCCAATGGGCGTAGTTGATACGTCAACTTTCCAGGGGCGTAACTTTTGCATACGATCTCCGTTTTGGGCACTTGATAGCTCGTTGGAAAGATCTATCTGAGGAATACAACATTTGGGTGAGAAGGATGAATCTACGATCCATGTTGCTCCCCATTTTCTCAAAAAACACTGTTTAGGGCCTCAAAACGACTCCATAAGTTCAAGACCCGAAAAACTACTAAAAATAGTAAATTACCAAAATTGCCAAAAAACTATTTTGAGCCAGTTGGAGAAGGTGGGTGGCCACCGATATCCACCTGGATCAATCCTCCCTCCTTAGGAAGTAATGGTATCCATTGCGTTGAATTCCCGGGGGAGAGGGGAAAGCGATTGCTGACTCTGAATCTTGGTGAGTTGCTTGCCTTGCTGGAGACGTCGAGTTGCTTGGTTTGTTGAAGATTGTCATGAACATGTGGCTGGAAGGGTTGGAAATTTTTAACCAGTCTTGCTACATGAGATAACTGTGTGCAGAAGGAATCTTTTCACTTTGTTTCAACCTTGTCGACCTACTTCTATTGGATAGAAGGTTCTTAGGGTGAGGCTGTAGCAGTTGCAGTGTCCTTTTGTTCCCCTTTTGAGCAGATTGTAAAGAATATGAATTTTGTAGTATGAGATACTACCTTGTGACACTTTTTAGGTGGAACAATAGTCAGAAATACCTCTGGTATTATCTAGAGATGACCCCCTAGAGAAACAATGACACTGCAGGGTCGAGACTCATAAATAGCATGGCGCTTCCACATATATGGATGGACCAAGAGAACATCACAGACATCCAGTGGGGAAACATCACATAATACCTCATCCCTGAAGGGTTGGATGCCATATGACAATCGACATTGCTAGATGAGAAGAAGATATCATCCTTGGCGAAGCCACCTGATGTTGTATGGTAGAAGGTGTGTTATTGTCGACAATCCCAACTATTTGATGACCTCCACTAATATGAGTTTCTTATAGCTTCCGCTATCAACAATAAAATGCAGCAGGGTGCCCTTCACCCACATCTGTGAATGAAAAAGGCTCTCCCCCTCTTCTAGATCTATTGGTTCTTCTAGTTGAATTGCCATGGAGCAGTGGAGTCTGTGTTGATGATCTGTCTTTTACTAGTATTTTCAGAATCAGATTCAGAATCAGGGTTCGGCTCCTTGTCTTTGATCTCAGCCACCAATGATTTTTTTGAGCGACGTTCATTGGTGTTAAGCCAGGGGATTTTGTGGAAATCGCACCATTTTCCGGTGTCCTTCTTTGTCTTCCCGCGACCCTTATTTTCCTGTGGCTTGGACTGGTTTTTGGGAGACTATTTGTTAGGGTATTCTTTGTCATACCTTGGTTGTTGCGGATTTGTAGAGCCGAACTCCCGTTTGTTCTGGTGCTTAAATTTCTGCTCAATTTTAACATCATATCGATAGGCAGCACTAAGTGATGAGATGTCTAGAAAATCCATTTCAGTTTGGATGTATCTATGTAGAGCCCCACGGTATTTCAGAACTAAATATCATTCAGAGTCTTTGATGCCCATCTTGGTGTGCAAGGTATGGAAGGTATTGGTTAGATACAGAACCGGTTGGCCCCTCTCTTGCCGCAATGTGGTCCATCTCATGTATTGGTCCTCATAGTTGCCAACAGGGTAATATTGTTCCTTTACCGCATCCATGAAAAACCCAAGTGGGCTCAACCCCATATATCCAGACTCCTATGTGGAACTCTGTTCCCAGTAATTTTTCCACCAATGTTTGACATGGGGGGGATCCTTAAGGAGTGTGAAGGTGATCTTTTCTTAGTCGGAAAAATTGTGAACAAATAAATAACCTTCTAGTAGATTTAACCATTTGTCTAGGGCTTCTGCATCTATTTTTCCTTCAAATACTGGAATATCAAAATTAATTGGTACCTTGAAAGGTGAGGTGCCTCCAAAGTGGCCTCTTGATGAATATGTGCATGTTGCTATTAGCAGGCGTTGAAGTATGTGGGAAAATTTCTCCATCATTTAGTCCCTTTGTCGCGTGAGAGCTTGCTCAAGTAACAGACTAATAGGATTGTCTACTCCATAATTTTTATTTTCTTCTGCCATTGAGGGTTTCTTAGGTGTGCGAGAGCGATTGTCCTCAAGAGAGACAAGCTTGAGACCCAACTTTCTATACTCAGACCTCGTCGGGGACATGCACTGAAAAACGATCAAGAACATCTTGCTCTGATAGCACTGATCTGGACTATTTTCGACACGAAATGAGAGCGGAGATATAATAAATAAATGCATAGAGATATTGCGGATATCCAATAATATAACATAAATGTATCAAATATGCAACCATAAACACATAGATATAGTAATACATAATTTATATTACTGGAATAAATGTACAGAGACTGTAAAAGTACAGAGTGAAAGACTCACTAGAATGGTGGCAGATTATCTCTGAGAAGAGATGTGAAGTCTACTTGAATTCGTGAGAAGATGATTATTACAATGAGGCTCTAAGGGACTTTTTAACATAAGTAAAATCCAAAACCCTAACCCCGGAAGATGAAAATCCAAAAGGTTTGTGGGCCCGAATGAGGATAGTTGATACGTCAACTTCCCAGGGGTGTAACATTTGCATATGATCTATGTTTGGGGCACTCGATAGCTAGTTAGAAATATCTATCCAAGCACTACAACTTTTGGGTGAGCAACATTGATCTCGATCCATGTTGCTCCCCAATTTCTTAAAAAACATCGTTTAGGGCCTCAAAACGACTCCAGAAGTTCAGGACTTGAAAACTGCTAAAAATAGTAAATTACCAAAATTGCCATAAAACTGTTTTGAGCCAGTTGGAGAAGGTGGGTGGCCACCGATATCCACCTGGATCATTCTTCCCCTTCCATTTCCTTTCCTTGTTAGCCAAAGAACAATCCTCTTCATCATCATGCTTTGATGAAGATCCATCTCTGGTGTTCCACCTGAACTCCTCCTGCACCAAATCTAACCATAGTCGTTCCCAATCTGGCAATTTTTCCCTTTCATTGACAGAGTCTTGATAACTGTACCAATTTTTGGGAACTCTTAGGAGATCCAATCTCACCAAATAATCATCAACGACAACTATTCCCACACTCCCCAGCTCATCCTGACATTGGACAAACTTCGTGAGATATTTTGGAATGGAGTCGCCCTTCTCCATCTTGATCTTCTTGAGTTTATCTTTGAGCACCAATTTCCTATGGTCATTGTTGTTTTGGAATAGATCCTTGAAAGTATTCCACATTGCATATGGTGTGGATTTCCCATGAAGGCTTGTGACAATGTGGTCTCGTACTCCCTCCAATGTGATACTTCTCGCCTTTTCCACTTTCTTTTTCCATGCATTAAGATTTGCAGCGTCTACAACATCTGGCTTAGGAACATCCTTGTCAATGAATTCCTTCAAGCCATTTTCTTCGATTACTACCTCCATCATATCCTTCCAATAAATGTAGTTCAAGCTTCCCTCGAGTGCATTATCTAACCTCAAACCATTGAAATCCATTTCGATCTTGAATCAGTTGTAGCATCAAGAAAGTCTTTATGCAAATTCAAATTCTATCCAATCACAAACTCAACTTATGCAATATTATGCACTTTGATACCATGTAGAAATTTTAATACAAATTATGTATTGCCTAGATTATCCTGTTCTAACAACTATATGCCACTGCTAAATACATAATCGCTTCTACAAATATTCCTGCAGAATTTAAAACTCAATCGCCAATTGAAATATCAAGAAGAAAGATCAATCACACATAACATAGATGTTTTACCAGGAAAGCATAAAGTTAAAAACCCCACTATCATATATTATGTATATATCATGAATCATGAAACAATCTCATACAAAACTACAATCCAAGATATCTCAATACAATATACAATCATTGTTGGTGCAATTATTTGCATAATATATTACCAAACATATATTATCAACCATGATTCGTAATCAGTAGAGTTGATGCACTATATGTGTCGATAATAGATAGGTTCCTATGTCTTATGAGTATAGTGTAAACAAAAAACATTCAATAACAAAATACTATGTTTCACACCTTTCAAATAACACTCCACACATATAATTCAAAATTCAGAAAGAAAAATTGATCAACAAATGTTTAATTCAGAATTCTTGTTCATGAGATGGATCTGCTCATTATAGGCTCATGAAAGATAGGTATGGGCTATGAATTTATCCCCTATAGAAACTAATTTCAACAATAAACTGTAATCAACTTTCTGCACATAGTAAAAAGGAAATCACTCATAACTTAATCAATTCTAGAAGAAAATGTGTCCCTACACAAGCAACATTACACAAGACACTCCATTCTTGGTGCATGTAGTTGAGAGATGGAGCCTGTTTGTTCCTAGACATACTTCATACAAAACAAATATTAAATCTTCTAAACTTATAAAATGATAAGTGCCTATCTAACAATCATGAACATCTACCCTCACACACATAAACAAATACAAGGAGACTTACCTTGGTTGGGGTGGTGGGCCCTTGTTGTACCAACCAAGTAGCTCTAGGAGATTATAGAACACACACTTTAATCATATCCAGGAATTTCAAAGGCTCGACTTCATATTCCTTCAATTGACAGGTATATAATAATTCAAAACTCAGTTTCACGACATAACAATATATTCAACCTCTCCCAAGAACCAATATTACATCATAGTAATTAATCCTCTCTTAGTACTCCTTCCTTCATATTTATACAAGGAAATTCAATGGGGATAGATCAGAACAAATCCCCCAACTCAGAATTCGTTCAAACTGTTTCTACACAAAATCTGGGTTTTTCACCAAATATTACAAATTTGAGTTAAGGATCCTTCGATATCTATCTATCTGTTATGAATCATGAGAAACTATTTCTGGGTGTCGTAGCCGGCTATTGTTTCTAAAAACCCATTGTATGGTTTCATAATATATTATTCCATATGTACAAAAATCAAGGCGCAATATGACAGTTTTGAAATATTTAATGATTTTAGACTGAATTGTTCCCCCTGAGCTGGAGGTCCACACGTGTGAGATATGGATATTCTGGCTCACGATTCGGCATGAAACCACATGTCTAGAAAAAACCCATGTCCCTAAATTTGGATATTCATCGTTATCTTCCCAGAAATCGAGGAGAAAATTTAGTACCGAAATGTTGGTACCAGAATCCTGTAGGTAGTTGTTTAGTACTGGAATACACACAGCTGTTGTGAGTGGGAAATCCCCCAATGGACTAACACTTTGGGTTTTATCATGCATGCAGAAAAGACCTAAATATTCCTACTTTTTACCATCATCCCAGACCTAATCCCCATTATTCTTAAGCAAATACACAATGAAGAAGATCAAGTGAACATACCTTATTTTCGGTGTTTGGTATCGATCCCTTTTCAGGCTCAGTTGCTCTTTGAATGCAACTCTCCTCTCAAGGATGACCTACATTCACAAAATACAAACAAAGAACTCCACATGCATTTGATCTATAGATTAATGGGTTAGAGATTTAATCAACATGTACGCAATACACAATGAAAACCTCATATGGTGGGACGAGAAAAGTACTTCTTTATTATTAACTTCACTAAAGAAAATTACAATGATGAAGTTAGCCATTGCTCCACGAATCTGGTCCTGGGATCCTCTTTTACTGTGCACCAACGACTAACACACTTCCTTCTCTTCTTCATTGAAATCACAAAATGGTTGCAGAACCTTGGGCAAAGGGGAATACGAATTTGGGTAGAGTTTCTTTACTATGATTTTCCTCCTTTCAAATGGGACCCCTAACCCTTCTTTTATAGGCTAGAAGGAGCTAGTTATTTAGTTGAGTGATTGGCCATGCATGGTTGAAAGGTTTAGTTAACTTACCCAAAATTGTGTGTTCCGTCAGCAGCTTTCCATTTTTCGTACTTTTATAGGTACATGCGGGTTGTAATGGGCCAGCTAGCATGTACACATGGGCTATAGGGGAGCAGGACATGTGAGCCTTTAAAAAGAGTGTTTTTAAGAAGAGTTGTTTAGTACTGGCTTGGCAAAGAAGGAATATGAGATGGCTTGATGTTAGGTAAGTATGTCTGGTGAAAATTAGGGTTATAACAGATGCCCCCTAATGTGTGAGGTCAAAAGAGCATCTGATGGCTGAAATACATTATCAATCTTTATCAACGTACCAAACAGATGAGCCCAGGGACCAGAATTCAGGAGGTCCCATTTGCAAAATAACAATTGTCTCACCGAGGCAGGAATACACATGCTCGGAATGAAATACAATCATGGATACCAGTCAAATACACTATAGATCCATTTCATATAACTATATAACATGTAGCCGTGAGCAATACACAATTACTCTACATCTCAAAATAAAAAAGATATACATGTATAGTATCGATCCTCTAGAAGCTGATAAGGTCTGATGGATGGAGATGATGTCTTCAGAGCTCGAGCATCAACCTCAAAATCTTCAAAAACTCGAGTAGGAGTGTAATATGAGTGTACGACTTCACTACCCAGAGTTCTTCGACAACTCGTTGGTCATGGACTAGAGTATCTTGATGATCAGACTAGAGGCTTCATTGATTTCAAGCAAATACTTGATTGGAATTTCAGGATGGTTGGGCATGAGGGCAAGAGACAAACTGCAGATGGGATAACTCAGGATTGGTAAAAACTTCCCTTGGACATTAGCATGACAAATGATGAGACTCAGGCAGCATGGCATTGACATAAGTTCATGATGCAGGAGGCAACAAAAAATATCCATATGTTTGCAAGAATAACCAAACGGAGGAGGACACAGATCTATGTTGCGAGAACAACTTCCTAAGGTCATATTAAATCCCATATCTTGAAGAACAAACAGAAGGATGTTCTTTGTCCAAGGGTGACTCATTGTGCTGCCAATAAAAACAAAATACATTTCCCTTCCTCTTTTTGGGGTATATTTGATCTTTTTGTCTTTTTCAATAATTTTGGAAAAAGAATAAAAGAATGTTGCGTTACAAAGGAGGATCGAGTGTCGCAAACATATTAGTTCCAAGTGCACAGAACACAGGGATGCTCAAGGCAAAGGGACATATGCAGGAAAAGGACACTCGGGAAAAATCCTCCAGGGGCCAAAGGTGTCAAGACGTAGAGGCAAAGTGCTACAGGGCTTGCATATAAGCCATGCTTCAGATGGTTCAGTTCAGAGCAACATTGAGCTGGCATTAGGCCAAAGACACAGGTATGTAAACATGGTTAACAAAACACACAATGGTAACATACTTCTATGTAAATTTAACAAGCCTAGAGAAGGTAAGCTCGACGGTATTTAATATTTAGAGAGTCTGAAAAAACGTAAAAGGAGACTCTGTTGGGGTACCTTTTCGAAGGTAGTCTAGTCGAATCGAAAAAGGGGTAAACTGGCACCAACCAGACGTCTATTCAAAACCACTTTAATGAGTGTGATAAAGACAAGGTCACTCGACAATTTTTTCATTTTTAAGGAGTCTGAAAAAATCTTAACTATAGACTCTGTTGAGGTTCCTTTTTCATAAATTTAGTCCCTCAGGCCTGAAAAAGGGTTAAAATCATACCTGAGAGTACTCTTCTAGGGAACCGAAGTTCCTAGAGTATACCTTTGTTCATATAGTTGACCATCTGAACCGAAAAAGGGGTAAACTACCATTGGATAGATGTGACTTCAAATTTCAGTTTAGCGAGTGTGAAGGTCAACAAGATCGCTCGACAATCTTTTCACATTTAGAGGGTCTGAAAAGAGCTTAAAACAAAACCCATTAAGTTTTGGGATTATTGGCATCCTGATGCAGAGGCCTTTATGTTAGAGGGGAATTCCCTGGCTCCAACGATAGAGGATATATATTTCTTGACTAGCCTCCCAAGGAGAGGGGAACCAATCAATTTTCATACCTTTCCTCCCAAGCCTCATAACATATCAGAGTTGATTGGACTCAACTGTGAAGCCGATACTGAC
>JASDQU010687310.1:28504-39283 GCA_032191745.1 Picea mariana
GCAAGTGCCTATAAGAAAGATCTCTAACTTATCACTAAAAGTGGTAGTGTTTCTCATTGGGTGGATTACTGGGTCCGCGTCTTTGCATTAGGCTTCCTGTGCGTACATGAATTGTGCATTTCAGTGCTTAAATGCACAAATATTTGACTGGAGCACCACTTTATTGGATTGTATGAAGAGGAAATTAACAGAGTGTCAAATGCGGAATCAGAGGAACTTTGGATTTGGGATGATTTTTTGTGCTTTCTTCTTTAAGGGAGTGCCCAGTTTCGGTCCTAGAGAGACCATACGAGGGCATGAGGCCTCTCTCCCTGCATTATCCAGATGGGCGACGTTGTTGCCGCGACAGGGGGAAGGGAGGATCATTGAGGCCTTCGATGACAAGTTCTTTGCTTGGTGGGAATGACAGATTTCAGTCATAGAGGACTATCCCTATGTTGATATTGAATTCTCTAGAGATCCTGAGATACCAGTACCTCCTGGAGAGAAGCAAGGAAAGATGGGTAAGTTTTCTTCGGTTTTTTTTTTGTTAAATATATGTAATTTTTATGTTGTTTGTTTTTTTATATATACCATTTTTTTTATACACTAGAGTATCTAACAGATTTGTGTCTGTTATGTGCAGATTTGGGGCCAGTGCGACCAACGGACTATGCGAGGAACAAACGACATCCTCGACCAGAGGCAGCCCCAACCGTAGTCAGCAGACCAGCAGCAGCAGGAGTACGTCCAGCTGGTGAGGCTGAGAGAGTTTTGAGATGAGTAGAGAGAAACTTCACCTCGCTTACTCGCACATTCCCCATGGCAAAGATCAAGGATCTGCCGCCATCTATGCAACCTCATGTAGTTGGGGAACCATGGACGTGGGTCCAACTTTTTTGGCGTTTGGAAAACATCGTTGACCATTACAATAGGGCCAACATGCCCCGTCCTTAGTTAGGCTGGACTTTTCACTTGCTGAGGGCACTATTTGTATATTTTTGAGGGCATAAGCCCTATGACTCATTACTGGATGTATTTTTGAGGCACTTGCACCCACACATGTACTATGATACTTTTTGATATTATATATGGATTTTTATGTCTTTTTTATTTCTTATGGATTACATTTTTTTTTTTTCTTTTAAACGTATTTACATGTGCATGTGTGTGTCTTTCTTATATGTGTGTGAAATGCCAATCTAAAATTTGATTAGCTAGAGTATTTGTGACTTGTTTTAATCTCCTAGGAATATGAAAATATGTATTATAATCAAAGCTTTGTTCTTAGAGACGTACCCTAAGGAACCGTCGGTGTAAAGTAGGATCATGAACACGGTAGACTCTATTTAACTGAGACACAACTAGTTGAGCATATAAATAGACTCAGAGGCAAGAGATACCAAGTGACAAAGCATCATGAAGCAACTCAATAACTGCATTGTATTCAGAAAAATTGTTTGTGGTGTCGCCTCAACATATACCTCCTGAAGATAGTAACTAGCCCTGAGGTGTAAAAATCACCCAAGATGCGGAGGCAAGCCTTTGAGTGTGTCATCCAACACCATTTGCGAATCCAATGAACACCTCTTATTCACTTGACATCTTCCATGGTGAAAAAATATAACATCAAAATTGACATGTCCATAAAACCAAAAGAAACCAAAAACTAATAGTACAAAGATTATACATATCTTACAAAAAATTACCCAAGGTGACCTACCTATGAGTAATACTTCTTTAGGAAGAGCCCATTTCTAGGTTCTACCAAAGAATTTCCCTCAAAGTCTACCAGATGATGAGTGCCCTTTTTTAGAACCTCTTTTACGATGAAAGGTCCGAACCACATGGTTTTGAACTTGCCTACCCCCAGGGGGTCCTTATCTTGGTCATAGACTAGGACAAGGTCACCTTTTGATAAAATCTGAGGATGAATGGATGAATCATACTGACACTTGACTTTTTGTTTGTGATCTTTGTTAGCTAAGGCCGCATCACGATGATGCTCATTGAGTTTCTTGAGATATAATAAACTCTCTTGAAGCGATGAAGTGTCTGGAAATAACTGTACTGCCAACTTTAAATATGGGATATGGCATTCTATGGGCAAGACTGCTTTCAACTCATAAACAAGTTGAAAAGGTGGGAAACCAGTTGCAGTCTTAACAGACGTTCGGTAGGCCCATAATGTCGAGTATAACATCAAATGCCAATTTCACTTGGCCAAATTGATTGTTCATTGTAGGATGGTCTTAAGAGATTTATTGAAAGCTTCCACCTGACCATTCACTTGAGGATAGTAGGGTGATGAATTTTCTTGCCTCAACCCAAGATTTTATGTTAACTAGGTCATCATTGTGTTTTGAAAGTGATTGCCATGGTCAATGACAATCTCTCTCGGGACACTGAAACGTGCTATAATTTGGTTATACAAAAAGAGGGCGGCAGTCTCACCATCATCTTTGAATGTTGGCATAGCTTCGACCCACTTGGTGAAGTAGTCTACTACTATGATGATATAACGGTGCCCCCTTACTGAAGGAGGGTTGCAAGTAGTGTAATCAATCCCCCACTTGGTGAAGGGGGAAACAATGACGAAAAGAAACATGGGAGTGGGATGTGCCCTCACCTTTCGTGAGAAGATTTGAAATGGGTGGCACTTCTTGACTGATGCGATATAATCTTTGATTAGTGTTAGTCAGAAGTAACCGGCTTGTAAAATCTTTTGGTTTGTTGCCAACATAGACAAATGACCACCACATGCTCCAGTATGGCAATCGTTAAGCATGATTTCCACTTCTTCATGAGTGAGGCAGCAACAAAGGATGCAATCTACACCTCGATGATACAGAGTATCTTCGAGTAGGAGATAGTTCTTGGCCTAATGGCATATACGCCGACGCTCATCATGAGATGCAAAGGCAGGGCACTTCAAAGTCTGGAGATAGACAACTATATCTCCATACCACGGGTCTGAAGATGCTATAAAAAACATGTCTCCTTCAATAGACGACTCTTCGAGAATAACATCACCTGAATCGACCAAAAGTTCCAAGATGAGTTCTGCAAATATTAGTGACCTTTTGGACTTTGCCAAAATGAAATCTAAGTCAAATTCCTAGAGGACAACTATCCATCTGTTGATATTTTCGACAATTACCAGTCGTGTCAACACTTATTGAAACAGATTCACAATGGAAATGAGGGTGATCTTGAGAAACAAAACATAATGACAGAACCATTGGATAGCATGGACTGTTGCCAACTCAATATTTTCGATATGAGAACAATTTAGTTCCGGTCCCACCAGGCCTTGGCTCAGGTAATAAATCACATATTCTAAGAGAAAATCATCCTCCTGAACTAATACCATGTCGATGGTCGACTCTGCTACAACCAAGTATAATAAGAAATCCTTGTTATAATTGGGTGGTTGAAGCAGAGGGGCAGTTGTGAGGGCATGTTTCAATGCTTCGAAGGAGCATTGAGCGGCATCGTTCGAATGAAAAGGAACATCTTTCTTTTGTAAGCACATAAAGCCCTTTGTGATCTCGACATAGTTTGTAATGAAATGCCGCAAAAATTTTTCTTTTCCCTGTAGACTTTGAAGTTGAAGGATTGTGTGTAGGGTAGGCAACTGAACTATTTCCTTAACCTTGAGAGGATAGACCATGATCCTTGTTTTTGAAACTACGAAACCTAGAAAATGGCCTGACGTCACACAAAAACTGCATTTGTTGGGATTCAAGCGAATCCGAAAGTAGTGACATCGCTCAAAGACAAGTCAAAGGTGTGTGGGATGATCAATTATCTTACGAGATTGTGATTCTAAATCATCTAAGTAGGCTTCAACGATATGTTTGAGATCGTGGAAAGAAAAAGACATGGCCCATTGAAAGGTAGCTCCAGCATTTTTCAGACCAAAAGGCATCTTACGATACGCGAATGTACCCCATGGACAAATGAATGTTGTTTTGTGTTCATCTTCGGGTTTGATTTGTATCTAATTATATCCTGAAAAACCATCCATGAAATAAAAGGCTTCACAACCTGTGCATTCATCGACTATCTAGTCAATAAATGGTGTGGGGAAATTATCTTTTGGATAGGCTTTGTTCAAATCATGGAAGTTCGTGCATACATGAATCTTACCCTGTTTTTTGTTAACCGAAATGCGGTTTGAAACCCATTGGGTCAAATGGATGGGGTAGATAAAACCTACCTTGAGCAGTTTCTCTACTTCAACCTTAATAGCTACTCCTTTCTTAGGATTAATCGGATGAATCTTTTGCCGAACTGGCTTAGCATCAGGATAAGTTGTGATTTCATGTTCAACAATTTTTGGATCGATGCTTGGCATTTCCTCATAAGACCAAGCAAAAACGTCACAAAATTCCTTAAATAAATCCGTGTAGATTTGAATCTCTTCAGGGGAACAATCAGCTCCGATGAAAACATTCTCCACAATGCCAAGGGCTCTAGAAATGTTTATAGGTATAGTTTCAACGATGTTTTCCATATTACCCTCGACATAAACAACATGTGTAGCCAAAGGATTGATAGGACAAGAACTATCTCCAGTCATAGTCGAGGTGAATTCCCCTTCTTCAATTCTTCTTTACTCTGGGAGGAAGTAAGATCTGTGATGGAGATCGTCCCAGGGTTTGTTTGGACTAGTCATTGCTTCAATGATTTCTTTGTCTGAGGGAAAGATTAAGTCTAAAGAATATGTATCAACAAGGGAACCTTGAGCCCGAATAGGCTCTATAATTGGATCTAACTCTTGTGTAGGAGTTGGATCGGGGTTGGTGGAAGATTGCTAGACTAAAGAGTATGCCACTTCTGCCACAGACAAGGGCATGGACATACCATGGTGCCCGCTCCCTTCCATCATGGCCAATAGGGAAGGAAGAATCCATGGATTGTTAAAGTAAGTCATGAAAAATGATGAAACTTGAAAAATATCAACCTTATGGTGGTCAGATATGAACTTAACATCACCTTGAGGAGGTGGATAATCAAAAGTACCCATAAAAGGTGGGCACAAACCAACCCCTATGTTGACGACGTTGGGTTGAGGGTTATCAATCATTGGGACCGCGAATGCCCCCAATGAAGGGTCAGGACAGGAGAAGGACAACTAATCAATGGTCACGATCTGACCCTCGTGTGGAAACAACAAGACCCAAAAAACGGTAGCGACTACTTCTTACATATCATAGGTCCAACTCCTCCCTAACAAGAGATTGAAGTCGAGAGCTGCATCGACCACTTCAACCTTGACACACACAGTTTTCCCTCCTAACTGCACAGGAAAAGAGGGAATAATGCCATGTGGTTGGAATGAATGACCATTGAAAGCGGTAAGAAGAGTAGGTGACAGACACAAAATAGGCTGGCCAATGGCCTTCCAACATGCCAAAGATATTACACATGTTGAGGAATCCTCATAAACCACCGTGCGAAAAACGTTTCAAGTAAAAGTTTTCATAGTGTAAGACATGACTATCTAGAATGCTATGTGGTAAGGGAGACAAGGTTTCAAGTCGGTTGTATCAAGCATGATCGTACCCGAATTACAAGTCTCGGTGGATCCTAAAGTGGCTAATAGAGCCTTTCTCTAGGAAGGGAATCTTTGGAGGACTTCCAAAGAAGATATCGCACAAGGGGTTTGAGACAAATCCTCCACCACAGAGTAATTTTGGGTGGCCCTTGCGTTTGGATTGCGAGAAGCTTTCTTAAACGCACCTTTTGGGATCCATTTCATGGTTTCTCTCAACATCATATCGATATGGAGAGAAAGAGATGGGGTTTCACCTTCTTTACCTTTTTTAGAGGTGCTTGGCTTGCTATAATCATGTGCTCAAGTCGATATGCAGGCATCACCTTTCATCATATACACATTCACAGATGCATGATTGTTTGAAGATGGAGGGAGTCCTTGGTTGCCCCCTTCCATGCTTCTAGAGGCTTGAGTTAGATTTTGTCCATGTTGAAATGGGTTTGTTAACACAACAGGTTGTTGATGTGACATTAACTTTTGGGCCTCTGCAAGACAAGGGCATTGGTGAGTCGACTGGTCTTCTGTGCACAGATTACATGGATACCTTGACTTCATTTTTTCGGTTTTTCCCTTGCCAACATTATTAGTGGGTTTCTTATCCCCCTTAACCTTCTTACATTGTTTCTTCTTTCCATCAGGCTGTTGGGTGGACTTTGGATTTGTCGATTGGACATTGTGTAATCTGACGTTTGGGTACGGGGAGCAACCAGAACAATAGTCTGGCTAGTCGTCGTATGTTGGATAGACAATTGCTACAATTGTTTCATCAGTGGTTCAGTAGGATTTGTTTGTGTTGAACCAACAATATCATCAGCATGTGGTCCATCTCTTTGTATGGTTTTATCAAGTATTGATCGTGGCGCATATAGAAAGATTTTGTATAGTAGACCAGACTCAGAAAAGATTAGCTCAAGTTGTTGAGCTCTCATGATTGCATCTTCTTCAGAAAACAATATTGACGTTTCGACGTCTGTGGATAAATGTGGGACCAAAGACTTAAGGAACCACTCAAGCAGGAATGATGGTGAGACTGGCAATCAAACTCTTCCAACGTCTCAATTCTCAGATGTGATCAGAGATATGGTCCGCTTTTGTCTGTTCGAAATTGGCCAGCAATTATGTGCCAGTGTCGAATCTCACAGGTAATTGGAAATGGTTTAGGAAAGCCATTGCCAATTCACCGAAGGAAAAGTATCTAGAGCGGTCGAGCTCAATGTACCATTTCACAACACTCCCAATGAGAGTATGTTGAAACAATTGCAACTGTACAGAGTCGTGTTTCAATGAATTAGATCAGCACCAAAGGTGAAAAGTAGTCACGTGATCTCCTGGATCTTCATTAGGCTTGGCTTCAAACTTTGGTATGTCCAAAGGAAACTTCATCGACATAGAGGGCCAATGCGGATCGTGACAGATAGGGTCGTTCAACAACCTTGTTAATTCTAGCAAATGCAAGTTTTCGAGGAAAGGTAGTTTGGGTTGTTGGTGATAACCATGGAAAATGGGCTTGGATTTTGACTGGCACCAGGTTTCTAGGAAACGTTGGGTTTCTGGCCCAGGTTCTGGTAAAAACCATGGCCATGACTAGCGTACGAATTTTGCATTTGAGGAGACATCATCAGCTGATTACCCAAATAGGATGTAAATGGTTGGGTGTGCATTACATTTAGAGGGCTTTTGGAAGGGTTGCCCCATGTCGATCCCATGGGCATAAGTATCGCACCTTGCCCAAGGTTCCATTGGTTTTGAAAATAATTTCCCCAGATCGACATTTCGGATGAAGGAACTGATTCCTGCCAAGAATTCCAAGGTCCTGATGTGGAAGAAGTTCTTGGGTTTGCCCCCTGTGTAGGAATAGTACCCTGCATAGGATTAGGTTGTTCGTAATCGGGGCTGCCCCTAGTCAAGAAAGTATCTGACGACAAAGCGTTGTTACCAAATGCATAGAACAAAGAAAATGGTGTCGAACCTACCGACATATTATGAGAAGGTGGTCCTTGACTCCCTGCTCCAAATGAACTATGGTATGCGTTCAGCCTGGTGGATTGCTGGTGGGCACCGCCGAGTGAAGGGAATGAAGGAGGGATATGACCTCCTCTGTAAGGGAGTGGAAGTGCCCCCCATGGGTCCTTTTTTAGGAGCTTTAGAACTCCCTACCCCCAAACCTAAAGTTTGTAAAGTGGAGTAGGAGAGTACAAAGATTATACCTGAGCTAGGCATCTCGTATGAGAATGGAGGTCCTATTGCACTCTCTGTGGAAGGAGCAGTGGCTGCCTCCAAAGACAAGATCATACCACTGCTCGAGGTAGAGGTAGTCGAGACCATGGCATATTGGACTGATGATGGTGGGTTAGGAGGTGGAACACCCCCTGTGGTGACAACCATAGTGGGAATAGAAGAATTCCCAGAAGAAGTGGCAACATTTGTTTCCATTGCTGCGTGTGACACTGTCTGATGTTCGTAAGGATAAATCTGTATGATGATGGGTGCCGAAAGATCAGTGGTTCGAGTTTCAGATGGACCAAGAGCTTCCACTCCAAGGTCTGAAATGGTTGGTTCCTCTGGATGTTGGTCGGACACATTTTCCTATGACCCGGTCGCTTCAAAAGACCCTTGTTGGTATAGATTTTTCCTTAGCAGTGGTGGGGGTGGGTCTAGTGTAACTAGTGGCAAGCCAAGAAGCCTTCGTGACCGGTGGAGCTCATGATCCTCCCCTGTGTGAGAATATAAAAGACACACTAGGGATTTCTATTCATTCAAAAACAACACATAGTAGAAAAAGTCGCTACGAGATAAGACAAGAAATGACTAAACTATTTGGAAGAACAGTTACAACAACCAACACTAGAGAAACTTACCGGTGAAAAAGAAAATCAAACATGGAACCACCCTCCAGGTATACTATTCAAAGTGTGCCCCAATGTCTATCCTAGGTACCATGGTCTACCCCCACAGTCACTTGTGTAAGTCCCTAAAATAATGGCAACTAGGTTGCCAGCGCGTGAACAGTCACCAGGCAGGTACAGTCAATAGTCAGGTGGACCATAATGAGAAGGGTATCAAGCCCGAAACCTATCAAGGGTATCAAAAGAAAGTGGCTTGGAAGACAATTGAGGACCTCAAATGGATTTGAGACCCACGAAGCTCCGTGGAAAATGAAATCGATGGAATCCCAAAATAAACCCTCTATATGCGTTCCCCACTACGTTGTTGGCATGTTTTATAGGCAGCGTATGGTTTTCATTCATGGCAAGTACAGCAGTGATGATGGCTTGATTACAGGTTTAATGTGCCAAGCAGGCACCAGAAGTATTTTGGGGAAATGCAGTAGAGAAAGCTCGTGAAGACTAGAAGAGATAGTGCAAAGGTGCACGCAAAGGGCAAGAGTGTGCTTGTTCATTTGATGGCAAACAGGCAGGCAAGGAAGATCATAAGTGCAGGGATAATGGCATGGAAATATCAAAAGCATAAACTCCATTTTGGAGTTTCAGATACCGAGAGTTGGAGGAGTCAAGTAAGCAACTCACGACAAAAAATTGTGAAATGCAAAACGCCGAAATCCTGAAACAGGCACATCAACCAGAGTTTCAGATACCAGGATTTGGAGGAATCAAGAGTCGATACTCTTCATCATACAAATCTTAAAGTTGTGAAATGTGAAACAACGAAATCCCAAAATAGGCACATCAATCGGAGTTTTGGATACCAGGAGTTGGAGGAGTCAAGAGTTGAGACTCTTCATCACAGGAGTCCTGAAGTTGCGAAATGCGAAACATCGAAATCCTGAAACATGCACATCAACTGGAGTTTTGGATACTGGGAGTTGGAGGAGTCAAGTGTCGAAACACTTCATCATAGAAATGCCAAAACACTGAAATGTGAAATGATGAATTATTGGACCGCTGATCTGACTCCATTTTGAAGTTTCAGATACCAAGAGTTGGAGTGTTGAAACACTTCACCACAAGAATGCCGAAATGTGAAAAACACCTTATGGTGTAGGTTTCAGATGCCGGGAGTTGGGGTTTCGAAACACTTCACCACAGGAATGTCGAAATGCTGAAATGTGAAAATGTGAAAGCGCATTATGGATAAGCGCTTGGTCATCGTTGGTGCTCACATCATCGAAGAGATGGACAGAAGAGCTCGAAGAGACAAGCTCCATTTCAGAGTTTGGGACATGGAGAGTCGAGACGACGCTTCACATAATCCCTAAAACACGAAAGAGAAATGCATGTTCAGAATTGGACCCTGGTGATAACCTATGGTCACATAGATGAAGGCTCAAGGGAGGAGCTAGAACGAAGCTAATCTCCATTTCAGAGATCATGACTTGGAGAGTCGAGATGCCTCGCAACAAGAATTCGCTACATGCAAAATCTTGAAATGCCAAAATGAAAAAACACCTTTTGGTGTAGGATGTGGTCACCACCTGAGGCCACATGTGAAAGGAAAGGTGAAAGGTGCCAAAGGCATAAGGCTCAAGAGGTTAATACTGTAACTGATAGAAACCACTGATAGTTACTGCACAGAAAAATCAAAGAGGCCTCAGTGTGATTGCCAGAGGAGCTGAAGAGTCTCAAGGCATCTACCAGTGGAATGAAGACTGTTTATAGAGGCGATTGACAGATGGAGGAGAGTTGAATCCTATAACTACAACAGCGAGGATGAGCTTGACTATGATAGATAAAAAAAAGAGTATCGACTACTAGATAGGCTAAGGAATCTCGACATAACACCCAGTGATGATGGACACATGGGTTTAACCGCTAGAGAAGTTATAGAGTTGCAATGATGATCAGGCAGAGCACTCAACATGGGGAGAACATGCAGAACAGAGAGAGTGTGTTGATTTTTGAGGTAGTGAAGTTGCGGAAATGTGAAGTGGAATGAAGATCCCGATGTGGAGAATAATGGTGGTGTGAAGAGCATGCAGATGTATTGCACATAAAGGATGCACAAGGTGCATAGAGATAAGGAGGATGAAAAACAAAAAAGAGATGAGAGCTGCTATTGAGAGTGATTCAGGCATGTAGGAGGTAGTGTGTAGTATCTAAAATGCATAGAAGAGGAATGGTGCATTGAATGGACATGGCACATAGAGCATAAAAGGCAGAAGAATAGAAAGTGCAAGGCATGTGTGTAGGAAGAGAGTGAGGCAGACATAACAGGGTAGTGTAGCAGAACAATGATGAGACTAGTAAGCCATTGGTGAACATTATATCACTGTAATAAGT
>JASDQU010687311.1:5943-17559 GCA_032191745.1 Picea mariana
ATTTTATTTATGTTATGCATAGTTTTTATATCTATTATATTACAAAGAGAGTTTCCAAAGAGGCTATCAATTCTAACTATTTTTTTCTTTGGAGGATTAGTGTTTCCCTAGACTCTTGCAAAACCAGGAGGTCGAGGAGATGCTTTCCTACTTCTAAGGCATGTTTGGTTTTTATTGCACTTGCGTCTATTGTCTTCTAATCTCTTCCACTTTCCTAGTTCCAAGGCTAAATTAGTTTTCATTCCCAATGCCTTAGCAATGTCCTTTTTGCATTCATGCAATCCTCTCTTTAGAATTCACATTTATCCTAGAGTGCAGCAACAACAACAATGGGCAATTATGGTCTTTACTACTCTCCCATTTAGACCCAACAAATACCCATTGATGCCAATGACCAAAGACACAAGTTTCCCCATTGACTCCACTCTACCTTAGAGAACTAGACTACAAGACAAACTACGAGAAAAATGCCCTTCATCCTTCCTTCCTTTCCTATTGTGCTACTATATTTGGAGTCAAAAAATAACATTGATACCACATTGTTTCGATGTTTAGACATTGAAATTGGTCTTTCTAGAAAATCAAACTTTTTTTAATTACTTAATCATGACGTTATTTTTGAAATGTTTATATATCGACATCCTCGGTAATGGTCATATATATATATATATATATATAGACACTTACTTATGTCAATATGCCAATAGGTTTATGAACTTAATACTCCTAAATATCATTTCATTGACATCTTTACATTTTTTAAATCAACGCCTTGGAATCTACTAAATAAGTAGGGTTGACCTAGAAGACAAGGAAGATGTCAATATATTAGTGTTATGTGATTCTTCTAGAGTCTAAATGAACATCTATGCAATCAAAATGATGCCTAAATGTTGGTATATTGATGTTAAGGGGGGGAATTTCATTATGCAATCCCCATTCAATGTTTCTTCAAATTTTCCATCTAAAGCACACTACTAGCAATGTGGAGGAATGTTTCCCATGGTCTTGAGTTCAAGGCTGAAAATAATGAGAATTCATGGCTACACTAGCCCAACAATGGTGACGATTCATCATTGTTTATTGTTTTGAAATCCTCATTGCAAGAAACACTCTTTTGGACCATGAGACAAGATTGCATAAAAAAATGCATAGGGAAACATTGAATTTCTTAATCCTGCAATATACTCACATAATCACAGGGAATCATTAAAACATGATACACATATTGAAAATTTGGGCACACCACAAGTTCATACAAGAGATGCAAATGTTAGACTATAAATAACTCTCATAACACCATATACTTATTCACAAATGAAGTAACAAAATATATGGTTTTCTGATGACATAAAATTCATTCTTTTTGTGATGCCATAAGATTCATTATATGGTTTTATATTAAATATGTGTCTAAAATTATGCGGCATATAAACAGTCATATAGTATAAATAATATGTGATGACCTCCCAACCTATACCCACAGTATGCAGAATTATTGAAATCGAAATTCTTCTCAACTTTGGAGTCGAGCTGCTTCTATAACTTTAAGCACGTGCCCAATTTCTCCTTCTTAATAGAGTTCTGCTACTCTGGTAATCACACAATTCGCTAGCACTCTATATGGGTGTGAATCCACTCAACCATATGCTAAATTCGTGATCCAAACCTCATCGTTGATCCTTTCGTCTCAATGCCCAATCGCCATGAGATCTCACACTGGGACCAAGCACTGACTACTTTGGAGTTGATTCTTATATTCCTATCAGAGTCTTTCCAAACTTTTGAACTCCACCTTTGATTGTCACTCAAAGGATGATCCATATCTAATCTTAGACTGATTCTTCTTCTGATCCGTACCGTATATTACTTTTAGATGGATGCTCCTAACTACTTCTCGGAACGGAATAGGTTGCAGACGGACTTTGGCCAACTATCAATCTTGACTATTATTCCTCTCCTCGATGGACACTCAGGATTGTACCTATAATCCCCTCTTTCATAGTGTTTCGTTCTCTGGAACTTACAACATTCCGAACAATTAACTCCGACAACCTTCCACTTTCCCATCGAATTGGTCTAGATCACCCTCCACCATTGATCTCATTCTAGATCTACGGTCATGAACCACCATCTTACTTTTTCTATGCTCTATCTTTGTTGGTCAACTTACACGGGCTTGGAATGTGTCACCTTCCTACTATCTCATGTCACTACCACATTTCACTTTTTCATTCGCTAACACCACATCCAGGCTCTATCATCTGCGATGTGTCACTCTTGTGGCCTTCCACGTGTCTCTTTCTAAGTCATTGATCTATTTGACTCCAAATAGATCTAAGCCATTCATCGATACCATTCCTTCATAGTTCGTCCAACCTTTGGTTTCCACAGGCTCCTATAGGTTATAAAATATCCACACATCGTCTCTTTAACCATTGATTAGGGTCACTCTGAATCCTCCCTGACCGTCGGTCGCAATTTAATTTTTCTCCAACATTTTACCACTCTGAACGTTGGCCTCCAATAGAATACTTCCACACGTATTCCTTTGAACCATGGATCTTTGTATTGTTAATTTTTATTAATCTAGGTTAAGCATGAATTTGATTCCATTTTATCATTCCACTTAACCATAAACAATAATGTTGAAGCAACCAAGATCACAAGAAGAAGAACCATGCGCAAGAACACAAGAATTATCCTGAGAAACCCTTCTCAACAAGGGAAGAAAACCCAGCCAAATCCTTTGCTATATTCTTAAAGAGAAAGACCTTCACCACCAATAAGACCTATCACACAAGAGGGTGCTAAAACCCTAGAAGACTAGCGCCCAAGAGAGGTGTGCAATTTTCCCAAGAAAGTGTACTTGCTGAAATTTCCAAAAACACATGAAAGATATGATTACTGAATGAGAAATCTACCTTTACTTATACTAACCTAAACCTGTCAACATAAGTGTCTATTGGCACAACAGGGACGACCTCACTAGCTTATAATATAATTAACATTAACCAGATTAATTATCTTTTACATTGATTACTAGTCACATTAAGGTGGGGCTGACCTATACCCTTTATATTACAATGAGGGTTACAAGAAGGTCTGAATCTTCAACAGTATAGCAAGGGATCCGATACACCCACTAGTGATCATTCACTAGGAGTACATCCATAGGGATGTCCATATCTCTGGCTCATTGCATTACACAAAAGAACTAGTTCTTCACACGTTCACCTATGCTCGTCCATAGGCACGTCCACTCAACAGAGCTTCTTTCTCACTGCCTCACATAGGAGAGTCATCTAGAGTTTCTCGTCAACTCTACTTGCTCAGAGGAGGCTAATACATCATCTTCATTTCTATTCTCACGATGATGCACCCAACACTTTGGGATTTCACATGTTCACCTTGTGCTCAACCACATGAACGTCTAACTCAACAGATCGCCTTTCCCACTAGATAATCATATGGACTTCTTCTCAACTCTCTGAATGGAGGAGGTCATCTCTACATTCGAGCTCTATATCAGGTAGGAACTGTTAGCACTCTGTATATTCTGCCCGGTTGAATAGACAAATGACAGAGGTAACTATTTCAACCAACTTTAGAGCTGAGGCACTAGCCTGCTCAAATCAGAGAGGGCTCTCTCTTGTCAGTTGATATATCTATGGAAATCAGTGGCTAGATTTGGTTTGTTTTGGGGATTTTTAATAAAGTTGTTGGCAAAGAAGGGGGGAACACTATGGGCTATGGAGTAAAAATTATGAAAGTGAATGAAAACAATGCATCGACTGATAGAACTCTCTAGAAAACAAAGGATAAATAAGGCGATGAATATGAGTTATTATTGAAATAAAAAGGTGTGTAGGAAGATGAAGAAAACAAATAACTGCATCAGAGCATTACTAAAATGAATTTTGAATAAGTTAAGAAGACAATCACATAGTTTAAATTGCTTAAGCCAAGAGTGTCACAAGACAAATTTTGGGCATTTAAACTCTCCAATTCAAACAAAATAAAATGTAAATGAAATGATAGGTTACAGGAAATACATACGATGAAAGGAAACAAAGCTCATAACACCACCCGTTAGAATCTTTTCATAGAGACTTCAAAATCTTTTACATTTATATTCAATTCAGATTCAGAAAATTTACAAATAGTGTCTAATACAACCAAAAGGTGCTCTTGCACTTCTTCCAACCCTGATACATACGTATCTCTTCACATTTTATACAAAAAATGAGTCTTTTCGTTTCAAATCGGTTACAAATAAAGAAACGTTTCGTTTGGAAACCATTTACACGAAAAAATAGGCATCAAAATGCCACCTATAAGTTAGAAACCACAATAGTTGTGTAAAATATGATAATTGTTTTTGTAGATAAGATTATTATAAAGAAAAACCTCTCTCGATACATACGTATCTCTTCACATTTTATACAAAAAATGAGTCTTTTCGTTTCAAATCGGTTACAAATAAAGAAGCGTTTCGTTTGGAAACCATTTACACGAAAAAAGAGGCATCAAAATGCCACCTGTAAGTTAGAAACCACAATAGTTGTGTAAAATATGATAACTGTTTTTGTAGATAAGATTATTATAAAGAAAAACCTCTCTCGATTTCTCCAAATTCATCCCCAAATGGATGAAACACGTGCCGCAAAAACATGCCTCGAATAGGAAATCATGAAAACTGAAAAATAGGGTTCAACAATATATTTGAATATCCCAATCCATGACACCTGTGTAAAATATGGGAGATGTTTTTGTACATCAGTTCGTCTTGAATAAAAACCTCTCTTGATTTTGTGAAATTTTCCTCCATCTGTACGGGATCTACATTTGAAAAATATGTCTCTAACAAAAACAATATTGGATCTGGAAATATAAGGTTCCAATAAGTCCTCGATTCTCCCAGTATGTAATAGCTATGAGAAATTTGTGGGAGGTTATTGTTCTATGGCCCATTCTTAGTATAAACCTCTTTCAGTTTCTCAAAATCTTCTCTCGTTTTCCCATAATTCACCTTGGAAGATGATTGGTCAAAATTGCTTGAAATCATGGAAACTGAGACTTGAAAACTGATATGTGTGCAATGATCGAATTCGTCTGCAAATGGTTTAATCCCCCAACTTACTTTCTCCATCCATTTCACAGAAATATCTGTAGTGCTTGCCTTTCAAAAATTTTGGAGACGAGGCAAAGCGGTTTTGAGTAGACCGCTTTTCGCCTCGATGTACCTCTGGTGGTGCCACACGTCCTGTGATGAAACTGCGATGGTTTTCCTGGCCCGCCATCGATTGTTTAATCTCCGTGCTAGTTACATCCTTGATATGCCCCTCAGCCATTGATCTGGGCCACTTTCAGGATCGACGGTCAGCCAAGTCCTACCCTTTTCATTTCCGCTATTTTATCCATACGTCGCCATAGATAGCCGGGTCCTCTAATTCATCATTTCTCCGTGGAGGTATAAACCTTCACCAAAATTTGGAACCTTGGGTACCATTTGGAAATTACATGGTGATAACATTTGCTCCAACCGGGGATGCTATCCTCCCTTCGAGGTAGCAAAGAACTGTAGACCAAGTGCCTATCCATTGGGTTGTTCCCAAAACATGTGCGTACCTTCTTCTGACCTGTCACCATTATCGATCGGAACAATGTCATTGTTAATTAATCCTCTGATACTTGGTAGAGTCCTTGCAATCAATCACTCAAATGCTTGAAATGGCTATGCACTCATGATTTATATCGGGGACATAAATCAATGGTTGTGATTTCAACCACTAACTTCCTCACTATTATAAACACATCACTTTACATGTTTATTTTTTTACGTTTACTTAATCATATTTAAAATTTACTATGGTGAGTGATTAGGGTTTCATTTTCTAGGCCAACCTAAACCTTTGGCCTTCAGCAGCCACGTTCTTTTTGCAAGCCGTCCTTTCATTTTATGAAACCAGCCAAATTAGCATTTTTTACTAGTGCATGCTTGATTTTTTAACAACCTTCCACTTGTACATGCGTGAATGCCTTCCCACCTTAGCGATCCTGGCGTGAATGTGTGGATTTTCGTGAATGCATGAATGCGTGGATTTTCATGGGCCTGGTGTGAATGCGTGAATGCATTTTTACATGCGTGAATGTTTTTACATGAGTGAATGCATTTTTACATGCATTATTATTTAGTCATCACGGCTACTAATTTCGTGGGCCTGGCATGAGTGAATTTGTTTTTACATGCGTGAATGCGTGGATTTTCGTGGGCCTGGCGTTTTTACTGTGTTAATTAGGGTTTTTTTAACTAGGCGGGAAGTTTAACAGCGGTATGCCTTTCGACGTTCACCAGCCACGACTTAGAGGCTATGCTAGTTGTATCATTTAGTGTAGCTCGCTTCTTATAGGCCTGATGTTTTTATACATGAATTTTGCAATAAAACCAAAACCTGTAATGAAAGAAAGTAGCCACTTCTTCTATGTCTGATACTTGGCATTAAATCTACATCGATTTTATCCTTTAGCATTTCGTTTGTCTTCAAAACAATCACCTCTTAATGCTTGTTAGCTTCCAAATGTTTCTTACTTCTGTCCCAAGATCTGGCGATAAAAATCGAATCCCATCAGTGTTGGAAGATTTGGCTTTGGATGAACATTGGATTGTCTTGGCACTCCTTTTATATGCATTGTGGGTGTTTATGCCACATTTATGAATAGACATGATAGTATTTCATTGATATGCACCGATGGTTGTAATTGTTCTTGATGTGTAGTGCATCCTTAGCACCCATCGTGGGCTCTTCCTCCATTAGACTTGATGATCGCTTCATCTCGAAAATGACCATAAGAGAAAATTCTCTTATGCCACCATTCTAAATCCTGCATGTGCCATTATCTAGCTTCAACTGTGGACGGGGTCTTCCCTGCATGGCGATAAAAACGTATACCAAGTGTTATCCATTTAGCTGATCCCATCTCAAAGACTGCACCTGTACCAATCCTTCATTTGAAACTAAATGTATTGAAAGTTGAAATCGAAAATCGATAGCTTCAGGAAACTGAAAAACACAGATGCTGAAGTCCAAAACTGAAACTGACAAAAATGCTTGGTATTCAAGCTCATTTATATACAAATGATCCTACCCTACTTGCTGGAACCGACGTTGAATCAAGTGATCTCAAATTTCCAGTGAAGCCAATCAAGAAGTTGGGTATTGGATTGAAACGAGCCTTCCACTTCTCTAATCACAAAGCCATATAACGTATTCCAACATCTGAGATTGTCTCCATAACCCATGAACATTACGAAACTTATTCTAGCAGAGCTGTGAAAGGATCCTTGAGAGCATACAAAAATAAATTTGGTTGATCAGCAAGAAGATAAGAGTAACTATGAAATTTCGATGTTGTTCCTTGTTCGAGCTCCTTATTATAACTCTTGTGACCATTTTCCAATAAAAAATAAGCAACTTTCTGATTATTGTTTTCATTTGTGAAGAAATACTTTGAATATTCTTGGACACTTTCAGAAGGAAATGCCTCAACAGGTGCTACAGGAATTTCTGAAGGTAGCTCCTCGTATGTTTCAACAAGCATATCACTATGATTCTCTAAAATTTATGAATATGTCAAATCAAGAGACTTTGGGTAGCTACCCTCATTAATGCTCTTACTGCCTAGATTTTCCGCAATTTCTTCATGATACAAGTCTTCAGGAAATGAATGAGTTGAAAAAAAATTTGAATACTTCTCCTCACACTTTTGACTATAATAAGGCTGGCAAGGCTGTAAATTTTCATTAATATCATGGGATATAACTTGACTGTCAACATTATGATGCAGATTTGTTTCATTTTCAAGCAGAGAAAAAGCTAATGTTTGCTTGGGATGATCCTATGTACCAATACCACTAGTCTCTACTATCTGTTCCTAATGAGAAGCTAGTTCGTAAAGGGATTCTTCTATTTCATCATACATTAAGTCTTCATCATTAATATCAATTCTCATGTGTTGAATAAGATTGTCAAAGTTTCCACAAAAATTTTCAAATAGGACTAAAGATGGGTAAATTTCCTTATAATTCACACAAAATACTGAATAAAAATCTTCAAGGGAAAATAGACTAGCAGATGGAAATCCTTTATACCAGGATCGTTCTTCTTCTTCCAAGGTTTCCATAAACATCTTCATCAAGCAGTCTTCAGAAAATTTAACCCCTAGCTTATGTATGTGCATGTGGAATTTTATCAAATGAAAGGCAACATCATCTCCTTCTTGATCTTTGAACTTTGGCATATGTCTTTGCCAATCTACACAAGGCATGTGATTCAGAAAATCGGTAATGTGAGAGTGATTAATGGGAGCATACCTTGCAGGTATTGAACTCATATTTGGATAGTGGAGTTTCCAATGATGTTTTGGAAGTTGGATTCTGCATTGAGAGTGGAGTTGCCTATGGAAATTTTAATTTCTGGATGCTTCTACCACTGGAATCACCTTCAAGCTTAGTTTTTGATGTGTGGAGTCGCCAGAGCAGGAATATAGTCGATATGTTCCTAATTGTTTGCTTCTCTCAGACCTTAGAACTCAACCATGTCATTCTTTCCCAGGGAAAGTTTTTCAATTTCGTCCACGACAATGACGCCATAATGTTAGCACTCTGTAAATTCTATCTGGTTGAATAGAAAAACGTCAGAGGTAACTGTTTCAACCATATTTAGAGCTGAGGCACTAGCCTTCTCAACTCAGAGAGGGATCTCTCGTGTCACTTGATATATATATGGAAATTGATGGCTAGATTTGGTTTGTTTTGCGGATTTTTAATAAAGTTGTTGGCAAAGAAGGGGGGAACACTATGGGCTATGGAGTCAAAATTCTGAAAGTGAATGAAAACAATGCATCGACTGATAGAACTCTCCAAAGGACAAAGTATAAATAAGGTGATGAATCTAAGTTATTCTTGAAATAAAAAGGTGTGTAGGAAGATGAATAAAACAAATAACTGCATCAGAGCATTACTGAAATGAATTCTGAATAAGTTAAGAAGACAATCACATAGTTTAAATTTCTTAAGCCAAGGGCGTCACAAGAAAAATTTTGGGCCTTTAAACTCTCCAATTTAAACATAAGAAAATGTAAATGAAATGACAGGTTACATGAAATACATACGATGAAAGGAAACAAAGCTCATAACACCACCCGTTAGAATCTTTTCATAGAGACTTCAAAATCTTCTGCATTTATATTCAATTCAGATTCAGAAAATTTACAAATAGTGTCTGATACAACCAAAAGGTGCTCTTGCACTTCTTACAACCCTGATACATATGTATCTCTTCACATTTTATACAAACAATGAGTCTTTTTTTTTCCAAATTAGTTACAAATAAATAAATGTTTCATTTGGAGACCGTTTACATGAAAGAATAGGCATCAAAACGCCACCTGTAAGTCAGAAACCACAATAACTATGTAAAATATGAGAACGGTTTTTGTAGATAATATTATTATGAAGAAAAACCTCTCTCGGTTTCTCCAAATTCATCCCCAACTGGTCGGAACATGTGCCGCAAAAACATGCCTCAAACAGGAAATCATGAAAAATGAAAAATAAGGTTCAGAGATTTCTTCGAATCTCCCAATCTGTGACACCTGTGTAAAATCTGGGAGTTTTTTTTGTACATCAGTTTGTCTTGAATAAAAACCTCTCTCAGTTTTGTTAAATTATCCTCCATCTGTCTGGGATCTACATTTGAAAAATATGTCTCTGACAGAAAAAATCTTGGATCCGGAAATATAAGATTCCAAGATGTCCTCGATTCTCCCAGTATGTAACCACTATGAGAAATCTGGGGAGGTTATTTTTCTATGGCCCATGATGAGTAGAAACATCTTTCAGTTTCTCAAAATCTTCTCTGGTTTTCCCATAATTCACCTTGGAAGATGACTAGTCAAAATTGCTTGAAATCATGGAAACTGAGACTTGAAAACTGATATGCGTGCAATGATCGAATTCGTCAGCAAATGGTTTAATCCCCCAACTTAATTTCACCATCCATTTCACAAAAATCTCTTTAGTTCTTGTCTTTCATAAATTTCGGGGACGAGGCGAAGCGCTTTTGAGTAGACCACTTTTTGCCCCGATGTACCTCTGGTGGCGCCACACATCTTGTGATGAAACTACAATTGTTTTCCCTGGCCTGCCATAGATTGTTTAATCTTTGTGCTAGTTACATCCCCGATATGCGCCTCAACTGTTTATATGGGCCTCTTTCATGATCGACAGTCAGCCGAGTCCTACCCTTTGAATTTCCGCTATTTTATCCATACATCGCCATATATAGACGGGTCCTCTAATTCATCATTTCTCCATAGCGGTATAAACCTTCACCAAAATTTGGAAGCTCGGGCACCATCTGGAAATTACATGGTGTTAACATGAACCGCACACCCTCTTTAGGGGCTTTCTCTCAAGTTTGTAAGCTAGAGAATATATTCACATGGCTGCAATGATCCACATCTCATAGGTTTGTACTATGGAGAATGTCTCACATAGCTACAATCATCAACATGTATCCCCTCAATCGATCTACATCGTCAGAGTAATCTGCAAAATTGGACTCTGAACCACAAACTTTGAGATATAACCACGACCATTGATTCCTTTATCCTCTAATTGATATACATCATAGATCAGATTCTTTGTCGAAGTATCTTTCCATTTCACACTTTGAATGTGTGACTTCAAAGATATTTTCCATCGATGCTTTAGGATCTGAACTATGGATCACTCTTTGTCGTTGATATGAACATGCCTATACCCCATATCTAATCTAGGCCGTCAAATACTTGCGTTAGCTTCTGGATTTTACACAATGCATGAACGATACAAATCATTGATGCAATGGTGATCAATGATCGAGCCTATTCCATAACCCCAATGTCTTGCATCGATGGCCCTCAATATAATAATCGATACAAATATCGATAGGAATCTGACATTTGTTGTTATTTTCCCATTCCCAAAGGGTTCCTTCCACAATGTCACACCTGTGACCTATATATAATTATGCATAGTCTGATTCTAGACTTTTAATCATTGAATATGGATTCATTTCACATTAGAATGACCAATCTCACATTAATAAAGGGACATTAATAAATAGTGAGATACTCAATTTCATAGTGACACAAAGAACCCATAATTACACAAACCCTCTATTAATCCATTGGTGTACATGAATTTATAATCATGGATTTTCCTTTCATGATGTCGTAGCTTAGGGATCCTTTCCCTTTGGCACAATTTTCAACAATCAACCTCTTCTCACACTCTGGCCTGATTCTCTATCCAATTGGCCACACTCCTTAGCATGTTCTACATTCATTTGGCCACACCCCTCATGCCTGTAGGCTTACAAATTTAACACAAGGTTTCTGAACCTGAATCTGTTCAGACCATAACAATCATTCACTAAATTAATCTCAAGGATCTCCTAAAATCCACAAAATCCTCATGAGATCTATAATTAGCTTGATATCTCTCTAAATTATCACAACTCTCAACCATCTCTCACAACTCTTGAGATATTCTTTAACAAGGAAGATACA
>JASDQU010687312.1:7067-41954 GCA_032191745.1 Picea mariana
GTTACCTTTATATTCAATCTTTGGAAGTTCTCAATGTGCTCTGTAACTGAGCCCTTTTTCTTGAGATTTATCAATTGGCTAAAGAAGGTATTGCTCTTTGTATCATCATAGTGTGCTATCATTTCTTCTGTGAAAATTGTCCAAGTGACGAGTGATTTGCAAGAACAAAGCCATCGATACCACACAAATTGATTGGGTTCCAAATATAAAGAAGCAATTTGTACCATTTGTGTATGTGTCACATCATGTAGATCAAAGAATTGCTCCATCTGAAGTATCCATGTGATTGGGTCCTTTCCATCAAACTTCCTCATATCGATCTTATAAAAGTGGTTGGTCTTCAACCCAAAGTTGGAGTTTCTCCATTCTTGATTCATCTTCCTTATGTCCTCATCATGAATTTCTTGGTATACATTTTCACTTTCAGGTGTCCTCTATGTCCCCATCATGAATTTCATGGTATACATTTTCACTTTCAAGTGTCCTCTCTATTGGGTAATTTTTCAATCCTTCCATGATCTCCCTTTTTAAACCATCCATCATCCCTTATAGTTCATCTTTTGTTACTGTCTTCTTTTGTAAATCATTTATGTCCCTACGCATTTCTTCACCTTCATCAAGAGTCCAAGTAGGAATGTCTGGAGGCTTATTTGGTGTAGAAGTTCCCTTTTTTGGTGGCATGTTGGCCAAGCATCACTTTTAAACCTTGAATTTTGAGGTGGTTCTACTAGACAATCTTTCTTCTACTGCATCTCCAAAATTTCGACCCTTATGGGTATGCAAATTTCTTTTCTATAGTTATCTGATATTTCTTCTCTACAATTCCACAGGTCTGATCAAAATTGGATGTGCCAAGTGGAATTTATGGTAACTTCCCCACAACTTGCTTATTTTTGTACTTTCCTGGAGATCTCACTTGTATAGAGTGCCCTGCACAAAATAATTGATATAAAATTATGAAAATTGAACCAGAAATACTATAGACTGTCCACTATCCAATGCAACTAGTCTCACGCGATTTGGATACTATATGAATAATTTATGATCTTGTTTTACCTAGAACACATGCTTGAGACTAGTCAATAGGACTAGTCAAATACCATATCTTCCACAGGGTGTATCTACAAATGTAAGATGACCCAGAAGATGAAATTTTTATCACAGATACCTTAGTAATTTATATGAATATCCTTTGGATTTCAGTGTATGAAACGTTGTAGAAAAAGTTTCATAGCGAAAATTTTACGATGAATAAATTCATGATGATTCTAGAACCTTATCTTAAACAGGCTATATCTCAGAAAGTGTAAGGCCTTAGGAACTAAAATTCGAACCCAACGAACCTTGATCTGCCTACTAAATATACTCCAAGGGGTTCCTTCTGAAGCAACGTAGAAAAAAAATTATAGCGAAAATTTCAAGGTGTCTTAGATGTAGCAGGGAAACCCCAAGACCTTGAGCTCCGATACCAAATGTTAGGAACCAAATACCAAGATAGCATAGAAAAACCTCAGAAAAAGTACTCAACGCCTTGAAAAAGAGATAATTTCAGATAATAAGCCTCTTCGAGGGGGCAACTTCCTTATACACCACATAGATTTTCAAATACAAGATGATTCCAAATGAAAAGGTCTCCTTGGTATATATAGGAGACTAGGAGGTAAAATTACAACTAATGGACCCAAGCCGACATAAATCAAATAACATTAATAATGTAATATGCCCTAATTAAGGGGTAATGTGCCACTATTTAGGGCTTAACAATCCTGAACTCACAAATAAGGTTTGTTGTAGTAATTTTGTCGTCATCGACATCAATGGTGATAAAAAATTTCCTCATGAGATGATTGGGAAATGAAAAATATGCAACTTTAAGTGATATGTGAGTGTAAAGGATTTTGGTGGCCTTACATGCTCGTTGGATGAGAGAGGTTGATTCCATTTAGATTTGTGGGTTTATAAAATTATGTGTGTTGTGAATAACTATGTGGGTTGTAAGGCTTTTCCAATACCCAAAATCAAGCTGTTTTGGTTGAGTTCATAGCGTTTCCCTAACTCAAGCAGGAAAAATATTATCATATTTATTGATTATTAATTAATTTAACTAAAAAATAATTATTTTTAATTGTTCAATAATTTTCCTTGTAAATAGAAATTTCATTCATACATTCATTATAAAATTATTATTATTTAATAATATTTAAATATTAATTTAAAATTTAACTAATTAAAACAAATATGCATCATAAAAATAAATTATTTTTAAATATAAAAAATAAAAAATTATAAATTAAATAAAAAATGCTAGTCTATCCTTTCTATAATTATAAAATAAGTTTTGTATTAGTCTCTAACAAAAGGTTGAATTTAAAAGAGACACTTGTTATTATCCCCACTACCAAGAAAGTTGTACAACTCAAGCTTTGCTTGGAACATCCCAATAACTCTCATGACTTGTGTCTCATCTTTAATAGGTATGGTATGCTTTAAATGTTATTAATTTATTTATTTTGGTTCCTTTCGCTCTAATGCATACTGCCTTCGAGTCTCCAAAATCCCTTCTGACTCTCTTGTGTTATGCCATGTTTTTATCAATTAAGGGAATCAACTCGCTTGCATGCTCCCTATAGAGTATTTATTTCACTCCAAAATCCCTTATGACAGATATCATGTTATGTTATTATCAATCAAGCGAATTAATTAGTTGTATAAGAGCAAGTATTACCATTTTATGGGAAATATAATTTGACTTGTTAATGTTTATATATGTGTAGTTACATTCATGGTTAGTTTCTCAAGTGTTTGGCTTTCCATGTGCCTAGAAAATGCTTGAGTGTTTTTTGTTTAAATATCGAATCTCTTGAGGTACTTCGATGAGACTTGCATTCATTTCTCCATTATTGGTTGTGCAATAAAAGATTATCATTGACCCCATCTTTCATATCTATTGTGTTGTGTTGTATGTGTTTGATGTTCTGTTTCTCTGGTTATTAACAATTGTATTCTGCAAGCCACTAGATCCGAACAAATGGTATCAAAGCAACGTTGAGTGGTGGTCTGTGAGAGCTAGAGGGTTTTTCCCCATGCGCAGAGGGAGAAGGAAGAGTTGCTTTGTCCGTGAGTTTGTTTGTTGGTTTGTTTGCAGAGGAGGAGGCTATAGAGATTGTTGGAAACCCTTGTTTGCTATGTCTGCAAGTCTGTCCTAGAATGGTGTCTGCGAGCCTATTGTGGAATGGGCATTATGAGGAGCCCCTGAAGCTTTTCCAAGAAATGTGAGCTGCAGGTGTTAGGGCAGGATCAAAATTTTTTGCAACTTGTTCTCTCTGCATGTATCAACTTAGCATCTCTAGAGCTGGTGATCGTGGAGGTTACAGTGGTGGTTGCAAAACATGTTGCCAAGAATCAATGCACTTTATGAATTGAGGTAGGGTTGGATGAGTTATTCCATGGGATGGCTCACACAAATGAGGTGCATGTTGTCATACGTCATGTACTTGGAGTGCATCCTCGGAGTCGACCAGACCATACGTTGTGTTAGCTCGAGACCAAATGGGGGATATCATTGCATGGAAAGAGGCGTAGTTGTGGTTGCATGTGGGAAAGGTGCAGGAGGGCGTGGGGAGGATAAGGGATCTGTATCCTAGGTATTGCATTGATTGGGGAGAGCTTCACATGGGAATTCCCTGAGATAATGACTGCGAGGGAAATATGAGGAGTATATTTGTGTCCTTGTGGTAGAGATTGGGATTCAAGGATGTGGAGTATCCATGGGGCATGTCTTTGTGTTCGGGACCTGTCATCGATGGTTGGCTCAATATTGCAGTTTCAAGTGGGAGGATTGTTAGATATCTCAAGAAAGGGTGATATGTAGTATGTTTCCTCAATGAGGGATCATGCCTTGGAGAAGGAGGAAGTGTTGAAGAACTCCAACCATGGGAAATGCCTGGTATATGCATTTTTTGATACCTCTGAGATATGATTTGTATGAGTGGTTTTCACAAGAAGCAATGCTATGGAGACTTGAGCTAGTTGTTGGCTATGGAGGTCAAAGAAATAGCAAGGCGGAAGTATCGAATGAAAATTTTTAGGTGCAGTTAACATATTTTTTTGTGTAAATGGGCATATGACTATAAGACTTAGTTAGGCATGCGTACCCTAATTTGAAATCTCATCAGTAAAAGTCTAGAAAAACAAGGTGATAGGGGGAGAGCATGTGGTATTACCAGATACCCTATCTTTGAGGGAAGTTTGATTGGTTTTGGTCATGGGAGGGAAATAGGTCAAGAGTTGTGGTTTCAAGCACAAGGTTTTTTGGTAGCTCGTGGTTTTAGAGCCCATGTATTTAGAGATAATTTTAAGGATGGAAATTTATATTAAAATGTAGAAACCTGGGCTAATCTTACTAGTCCTTAATATGCAAAATGTAAAAATTTTGGCGATAGTTTTGTAAAAATATTCAAATTTTAAGGATTTTATATAGTTTCTATACAATTTTGGTGATTTTTAAGGTAAAATAATTTTATTCTATGGAATTTGGGCAAACTGTTTTTGGGAAAAAAAACATGGAAAATTAGCCCATTGGCGAAATTTAGCCCCTAAAATCATCTATGCATGTATTGTATGTAATGAAGCATTGACACTAGCTTGGAGGTGAGAAGTGAAGGCTCACCTAGTTGGCTTGGACGGATTCGGTCAAGGAAATGCATCTTTGTTGGTTATGGTGATGAAGTTAAGGGATGCATATTGTGGGATCCTACTACCAACAAATCATCATTGGTAGAGATGTATACATGGAACAATCATGAGTTGTTTGGGATCACAAAGAGAGATTTATTTGCAAACTCATGGAGTCATTGTATGGCATAAAGCACGAGCATGAAATAGTACAAGATGTTTGATTCCTTTATGGTGAGCCAAATTTTACAAGAAGTGATTATAACCATTGTGTTTATGGTATATTCGCTATCTTGGTGATATCTGTTATGCTTGTAGCAAGCATAAGCATGGATGAGATCAAGAGGTTGGCTTAGTTGGTTAGGACATTTGATATGAAGGATCTATTAGTAATTAAAACAAATCTTGGGCATAGAAATACACATAGACGAGAAATATGGTAAGCTTTGGTTATCACAACATTAGTATGTGGAGAAGATACTCAGGAAATTTGGTATGAATAATGTGAAATTGGTAAATATCCCTTTGGCTTTCCATTGTAATTTTTCTTCGGGTTTATGTCCTAAGTAATGAAGAAGAAAAGGGTTATATGTCTCGTTTATCATATGCTAGTTGGAAGTTTGATGTTCTCGATGGGAATGTTCAATCATTTCACATGCAGTTGGTGTTGTCAATGGAAACATGGAAAAACTAGGTAAAGAGCATGGAAATGAGTGTTTTAGTATATGAGAAGCACGCGTATCACCTACAATGGTCATAGAAATTTAGTTTGTGTTTATGTTGATTCAATGGAGATTGAGTGATTCATACTGGAGAAAACTATGTAGATGTGTTCATGCAACTAGTGTTTTTAGAGAAGTTGTGGTGATGTTTGGCTTGTATTGGCTTTTAGGAAGGTGATGTTTGATTCATTTGGAAAGGTATCAAGAAATTGTTTTCAAGGAGGATATTGTTTGGTTGTGACAACACATACCCATGTAGTTACATTTGTGGTTGGTTTCTCAAGCATTTGGCCTTCCATGTGCTTGGAAAATGCTTGAGTGTTTTTTGTTTAAATGTTGAATCCCTTGAGGTGCTTCAATGAGACTTGTATTCATTTCTCCATTGTTGGTTGTGCAATAAAAGATTATCACTTCCCCCATATTTCATATCTATTTTTTTTGTATTATATGTGATTGATGTATCTCTCTTTCTCTCGTTATTAACAATTGTATTATGCATGTCACTGGATCCCAACAGTTGATGCCATGTGATGTGTGTATAATAGAAACACCAGAAGATTTTTGTGATTGCAAGGCTTAAAGAGCTCATTGGCATGGAGGAATTTGTATATGAGATTTTGTTGTTCTATTGGAGACGTCATTGGGATGAATATGGTGTCAAAAGGGTGTGCAAAAGGTTTTGGAATTCATTTAGAATGAGTTGCCTGACATGGATGTTATCATTGTTTTTGGTAAGCATTTTATAAATTTAACTTTTTGTGATTTTGATTGGTATTTGGGTTTTGGGTCATCCCTTTTTCACTAAGTTTTGTGGACTTTTGATTCACTATGGATTCTTACCTTGGTTTTTTTATTTTTTTCTATGTTCTCAAACTTTTTTTTTAATGCCAATCCTTTGTTGGTCATTTTGACCTTCTCCCCTCTCCTTGATATTCCCTCTCATGCACTATGGTGTTCATATCAAGATGGAATTTTTGGCATCATAGTAAGATTGAGATGTCCCAACAATGTATCCACCCGATGAAGGACCAATGAAAGTCGGTTTAGTGATTTTCACTGAAATGCCAAAGTAAGGTTTGTTGAAAACCAAAAAAATGCTTAAATGGCTTTAGGCAATTTCTATGTGGACAAGGAACCCACATCTGTGAAGTGGATTGAAGAGTGTGGGAAACCAATGGCGTGTGAAGTTGTCATCAATGAAATATTTGTTAGAATTGAGCATGCCTAAGAACTTGACTAGATCTACACTCGTTGGTTCCATGGGGGTGTTCAATGCCCATGCATCTGATATTGTCTTTGTTGCATTTATTGCAGTAGGCCAATATCCTACCCAGAACATTGAGAGATCTTTTTATTACTTCTCTTCATTCGATTTTGACATGTAGGCATGAACTAACCTTCCATTCGGGTCATTTTTCACGATAATTCCATAAACAAGTGTCCCAACTCCCAATCACTATGCATAAAAGGTAATGAGGTGGTTTTTATATTACTAACAATAAAATTAGAAATAGTCTCACCAAACCATAATGCGGTGGTTTTTATATTAATAACATTAAAATTAGAAATAGTCTCACCAAACCATAATGAGGTGGCTTTGATGTAAATAATACTAAAATTATTAAAATTAAAGGTAGTCTTGCCAAAACATGACATTCAAGGGAATCTACTGCTCGACCCATTTTTTTTGTTCAGTTGATTTGACTCAACACTGAAGGGAGTGGGTAGGCATTGACATCCAATGGTGGCAAGGATCTACATGTATTAGTCACAATGCATTTTATTAAGGTAAGAAAAAATTCCACTTGTTAATGTTTGTTTGAAGGATTTCTTTGGATTAGGGAATGAAGGTGAAGGAAAGCATTAATGGATGTCTATTTAAATTTTGGTTTTGATTTGAGTAGTCAACAATAAGGATAAGACAATAATGGAAAATAATTACTCCCCCTATACACCCTCCTTCTAATCCAATTAGTTTTAGCTTATTTTTTGTGAACGTGAATGTGGGGTTATTTTGTAATTTCTTGGTTTGTTGTAGGTGGGAACAATAGGAGGCGGAACACAGTTGGATTCACAAGATGCTTTCTTGAATATGATTATAGTGAAAGGAGAAAATGATGAATCCCCTATGGTGAATGCTCAAAGGTTGGTAGGAATTAGGGCAAGAGCACTCTTAGTTAGAGAACTATCTCTTATGTTTTCTTTGGCTATAGGCCAACTAGTGAAGATCCATATGAAGTTCAAGAAAAGAATCCAAACCAACAAACACCACCTAATCAATGACCTTATTTATCATCTCTAGGATCCATGGACCCCAACCCAACAAAGTCATGGGAAATGTGTTTCATTTAGTGATTAATCATTTCATTTCAAGGTGGTTCGTTAGTCAAAGAAATGAAGTACAAAGATACTCAAAAATGCCTTAATAATTGTTTTATACAATGCATTGGTTACATAACTTTCCATGAATAATATCTCATAGGAAAGATGTTAAACTACAATCAAGGGTATTATTGTAACGACCCTCCGTTACGACAACCGAAGCGACATATAACAGGCTGTTAGTAACCTAACCCCTCACGTAGGTAGAATAATAAATTTTAATGTAATAAAGGTCAATATTAATAAGGCCTAGCAATAAGGAAGAATAAGTCAAATGTAAGAAGACCTAATAGAAGCTTCCGCTTCTAGAAGGATCTTCCTCTAGATGGTTCTTTTGATAGACATATTTAGTATAAATAGGAGTCGAGGGTATGAGATATGTTGTCTTGGATATTATTGTAATAGAGCTCTACTCTACTAAAGGTTTCCCCCTCGAAGAGGCAAGTGAACATTGCTCTTAGAATCGAAGTGCTCTTTTTGGTGTTATTTTGATATCATTTTGGTGTTATTGTGGTGTTATTGTGGTGTTATTTTGGTTATATTGTTGTTTATCTGCCATTTCTAGCATTTTATTTCGGTTATGCATACTTTTGTATCTTGAATATTACAAGTGGTATCAGAGCACTTTTCTCGACAAAAAATTGTGGGTAATTTGTTTTTTAGGGTAGAGACGAATTTTGACGTCTTTAAGCTATAGAGATCTGTCATTATGTGCATAAACCCGCGGTCGGGGATTCATACACACAAGAAATACAAGTGGTACTTAAGAGCACATTTGTTGGCCACCCTTGTAACCCATGTTGGTACCCCTTCAAGTGGTATCACATTAGACAACACTTGTATACGAATCAACTTAGATTTCCTGAATCCCTCTTTAGATAAACCTATCGGCCACCTGACTGCTATAGTGTCACCAAGAACAACACTTGGGAAGATACTCTCTAGTACCTAGGTAGTTGGGTAGTACGGCTAAGGTCACGGTCTAGCCTCCTTAGTTGGTGCCATGAGATATTGGGCCAAGTACTACTATTGGACCCTGCACATATATCAGAGAGCTATAGCACAAGGAAAACCCTTGTCTGTAGAACCTTTGAATACCTAACCCTTGGGGATGAAAACAAAAAAATAAAATAGACAAGATCTATTTTCATGCAACTGTGTTCAAGTTTCCAAATCACTACACATTTCTTCCTGGTTAAGCATTTGGGAATTTCATCACTGTAGTATTCTTCAGACCAGAGTATAACTCTGCAGGTGTAAAAAGAAAAAACAAATTGGAAATTTTTGCACCATTATTTGAGACCTCATTGGATTTATCTCTTCACCCTTATCACATTCATACTTATCATTTTTCAGCAAACTTTTTGACCCCACCCACCCCTTTTTGGTTCCCTTGTCATCATGGCCCACACCCGTAGCCAAGACTTGGAAGCTCGCTTCAATACCTTGCAATCTAATTTCACAGAGACCCAACAAGAAGTGAGACAACTTAGTGCCAATATTGCCACCATCAATAACAACATGCATTCCCTCCATCACCGCCTCAACCGTGGAACTCAAAGAAGACCTCAATAATACATGACTACCCAACTTGAATCTGTTGCCTCGATGATCTACACCAAGCTATATATATGTGCAGATCCCCCTTTATCTGACCCACCTTTGCATACTGAAGCTGAAACTTCCTCTCATTCCCATAATTTTCAGTCCCATCACTTTCAGCATGACCTATGCCTTACGTGGGTGGATGTGACCAAATTTGATGGCTCGGATCCCACTTGTTGGGTAAATCAAATGGAACATTATTTCTCTTTGTATGACATTACAGATGACTTGGCCAAACTCCGGTATGGTGTTCTCCATCTAGATCAAGAACGTTGGCAATGGTGGTAATGGAGAAAAACTACCTGTCAAGGGTATGTTGCTTGGACACACTTTGTGGTAGAGATTTATGAATGCTTTGACACTGACACCAACCATTTAGGTCGTTTGATAAAGTTGAAACAATCTGACATAGTGGAAGACTTTATAGCTGCTTTTGAGCGACTGGATTTTTATACAGAGGGCATGTTTGATGCTTTTTTCTGAGACTATTTTATCAGTGGCCTCAAGGATGAGATTCATGCCCATGTCCTCATGGCTCGGCCTCAGGGTTGGGTGGAGGCTACTAAATGAGCTAAGGAAGTGAAAAAGTTTGTCTCTTCTCAAAAATGGAAACCCTCCTTTATTCCTCACACTAAACCAGTAAATCCCACTCCTCCTTCTATTCCACTAAAGATACAAAAATTGACTAGGGCCAAAATTGTTGAACGCTAACTCAAAGGCCTTTGTTATAATTGTGATGACAAATATTTTCCGGGACACAAGTGTAAGGAAAAAAATATTTTTATGGCCATCTCAAAGGATGTTTCGGAAAAGGATGTTGAAGCTCCCCTTGTGTCTAAGTCACCTGAACCCACTGACATTACCCCTCCCTCAAACCCTCCCGAAGTAGAACTGATCATTTCCCTAAATTCTCTCACGGGCTTCTATGCTCCCCAAACCCTTAAACTGATTGGATACATGAAGCATAGGAATGCCATCATTCTTGTTGATAGTGGAAGCACCCATAATTTTATTCAATGCCGCATTGCCCAAGAAACTAATTACTATATCCATGCAGTCAATAATTTCCAAATCACGATTTCCAATGGTGGGTCCATGAAATGTGGAGGGCGTTGTGAAGATGTGCATCTCCAAATTGGTGACTACCACCTGAAATCTCATATGTTTTCTATCGACATGGATGGTTGTGACATTGTGTTGGGTGTAGAATGGCTAAGGAATCTGGCTCCCATTCTCATGGATTTTATGGAATTAACCATGCAAGGCATCACCATCAGTTCCCCTGAGATCATTAGTTCCCATCGCATGGAAAAGTTGCTAAAAAAAGGTCATTCGGGCATTACTGCCCTACTCCATGCCATACAAGCAAATGAGACACCCTCTGTGTTGTAGGACCTCCAATCCATCCTCTCTAAACATCAAGTGGTGATTCGCACTCCCTAGGGACTCCCTCCTTCCCATGGTATTCATGATCATTATATTCCCCTTGTACCAGGAAGCCTTCCTCCCAATATTCATCCCTATCATCACCCCTTTTCCCAAAAAAATGAAATTGAGAAAATGGTTCAAGAACTACTTAACATAAGTGTTATCTGCCCTAGTAAGAGCCCCTACTCTTCTCCCGTGGTCATGGTCATGAAGAAAGAAGGCTCTTGGCTCATGTGTCCTGATTTATGCACCCTCAACAAACTCACCATTAAAGATAAATTTCTCATTCCTGTCATTGATGACCTCTTGGATGAATTGAGTGGCACCGAGTTATTTACTAAACTTGATCTTCATTCTAGCTACCACCAGATCCATGTGAAAGAGGCAAACATTCCTACGACTGCCTTTAGAAGTCATGAGGGCCACTATGAGTTTTTGTTCATGCCCTTTGGTTTGTGTAATGCTCCCTCCACTTTCCAAAGCCTCATGAATCATGTCTTCTGTCCTTTTCTCTGCGATTTTGTCTTAGTTTTCTTTGATGATATCCTCATCTATAGAAAAACCTGGACAAACCATATTTCTCATGTGGATCGAGTTCTCCATCTACTCTCTCAGCACCAACTTTTCCTGAAACAATCTAAATGTGCTTTTGGTGCCTCAGAAGTCGAGTACTTGGGTCATCTTATTGGAAGGCATGATGTTAGGGTGGATCCTAAAAATATTGAATCTATGCAATACTGGCCTCACCCAAATACTCTCAAAATATTACATGGATTTTTGGGCTTAATAGGTTATTATCGCAAATTTGTTAAGAATTATGAAAAGATTGTGGCCCCTCTCACTGCACTCCTTAGAAAGAATTCTTTCACCTCGACTACAACAGTTGCTCAGGCTTTTCAAACCTTGAACATGGCCATGTGCACCACTCCATTCCTGACACTTCCTAATTTCACAAATACCTTTGTCCTGGAATGTGATGCTTCAGGAAAAGTAATTTTCGTTGTCCTTATGCAAGAGGGTCGGCCTTTGACCTTTACTAGCAAACAACTTACTAAACAAAATTTGGGCAAATCAATCTATGAAAAGGAAATGTTGGCTATTTTGCATGTCATTGATCTTTGGCGCCCTTATCTATTGGGGAAATGCTTCCAAATTAAGATAGATCATCAAAGCCTCAAGTATTTTCTCGAACAAAGCATTTCCTCTCCAAAGAAACAAAAATGGGTGACTAAGCTCTTTGGATATGATTATGAGATCATTTATAAGAAAGGAAAAGACAATGTGGTTGCAGATGCACTCTCCTAAAAATATGAAGATGAAGGGTCCCTTTTTTCTCTCTCCTTCATTGAACCGGATTAGCTCCAAGTCGTTCGCCAAGAATGGCTACACGATCCCAAAAGTTCACATCTGATACAACAATTGCAGTCCAATTCTCCAGTTTCCCCAGGGTACTCTTGGCTCCATGATGAGATTCGATACAAAGGCCGTTTTTATTTAAGTAAACAGTCAAAATTTAAATCCATGGTACTTTCTTAGCTTCATGCTACACCCACAGCTGGGCACTCAGGGTTTACCAAAACCTATGACAGGGTCAAACGTTCTTTTTTCTGGGATGGTATGAAACAGGATGTTCATAATTTACTGGTTGAATGTGATGTGTGTCGACGAAAGAAGGGCGAAACAGTCAAATCTCCTGGCACACTACAACCGCTTCTGATTCCACCTGCTATTTGGTGGGATATCTCTATGTATTTTATTATAGGATTACCTAAATCGAGAAATAAATCAATCATCATGGTGGTTGTTGATCGCCTTTCCAAGTATGTTGATTTCTGTGCTCTTCAAAACCCATTTACAGCATCCACTTTGGCTCAAATTTTCATAGATCAGGTCTTCAAGCTTCATGTCATGTCGTATTCTATTGTTTATGATCACGACCCAACTTTCACCAACAATTTTTGGCAAGAACTGTTCAAGCTACAAGGCACCCAATTGCATCTCATCATAACTTATCATCCCCAGACTGATGGTCAAACTGAAGTTTTCAACAAGTGTTTGGAAACATATTTGAGGTGTTTTGCATCAGAAAAGAAAAATCAATGGGCTCAATGGTTACCACTAGTTGAATGGTGGTACAACACTTTATACCATACAACTACCTGCATGAATCCTTTTGAAGTAGTATAGGGACAAAATCCACTTTCAATTCTCTCATATTTACCAAGTGTCTCAAAGGTCCAGGTGGTTGACCAAACACTTACAGTTCAAGAGGCTATTCTCCGTACCCTCAAAGAGAATTTGGTCATGGCCCAAAATCGTATGAGGCAACAAGTAGATCAAGGTCGCTCTAAATGTCAATTTGCAGAAGGGGATTACGTGTTTCTTCAACTGCAACCTTACAAGAAAAATTCCCTCAAGGCTGACCACTGTCAGAAACTGACGCCCAAATTTTATGGTCCTTATACCATTCTCAAGTGTGTGGGACAGGTAGCCTATCAGTTAGCTTTTCCCAGTCATTCTAAGCTACATCCTTTTTTTCATGTTTCCTTCTTAAAAAAGGTGATTGGAACTAAGTGCCAAACTCAAACCAACCTTCTCGAGTTGGACGAAGAAGGCTCCATTTAGCTACAACTAGAAGAAATTTTGGACTAGCGTGTGTGTCGCTTGCGTCAGCGAACCATCAAGGAAGTGTTAGTCCAATGGAAAGATACAACCCCAGCAGAAGCCACTTGGGAACCAACTACCATTCTGCAACAATTTCCACATCTCAAGACTTGAGGACAAGGTTGTTTTTAAGGGGGAGGACATGTTAGGGACATAACCCCTCACGTAGGTAGAATAATATATTTCGATGTAATAAAGGTCAATATTAATAAGGCCTAGCAATAAGTAAGAATAAGTCGAATGTAAGAATACCTAATAGAACCTTCCACTTCTAGAAGGATCTTCCTCTAGATGGTTCTTTTGATAGACATATTTTGTATAAATAGGAGTCGAGGGTATGAGATTTGTTGTCTTGGATATTATTGTAATAGATCTCTACTCTGCTGGAGGTTGCCCCCCCTTGAAGAGGCAAGTGAGCATTGCTCTTAGAATCAAAGTGCTCTTTCTAGTGTTATCTTGATATCATTTTGGTGTTGTTTTGGTTATATTGTTGTTTATCTTCCATTTCTAGCATTTTATTTTTGTTCTGCATACTTTTTATATCTGGAATATTACACAAGTAATTTATTTATTTTTTTCATTAGGAAATATACATCACAATCATTAACGACATCATTGGCACTTCATATGACATATTAATGAAACAATATTAACACACTAACAAGCATGCACGACATAAATTGACACAACATTGCAATGAATAATGATACATATATCAACGCATTAACACAGTAACAACAACCCATAACCAATGCATTCTTTTAATAATGATGCATCACATCATGAATCATAAATCGTTCAATTAGTATCATAAGGAAATTCATCCGTTAACATCAAGACAATTCATCATAGTGCAGGTTCTAATCAAATCTACTCAATCCATCCGTCAGGTAATGATTAAGTGAAATTTGTATAAGACAGTGCTCCATAAAATTAAGAATCATAAGTGTCATTACAATCAACGAGTCTAAGCTAAACTCATGTCTAAGGGATCCATAAGAAGATCAATCATCACCCGCCACGTAAAGACATTGTTTTACTTTACATATCCAACTAATCATTAAAAATGATATCATCCATGCTCAAACAATAAAATAATTTAACATGCTCCCCTTCATACTGTACCCATTTTATAAAATTAACAAAATCGGTATAAGTGATAAATAAAATTCGATAGCTTACATATCCATTCAAGAAATTCAAAGAAGACCATACTTTATTCTTCCTTAAATAAGAGGTCATTTAGTTTTCTCAAATTCATTAGAGGAGTTAAGAATGACCAATCGGATGCAACAATTAATAGATATTTGGATGTTAAGCTACCATCCGAGTTAAGAATCCAAAGGAAGAGTTCTGGAATTTATTCCTACCCCTGAACCTATGAAAAACACATTATTTTTCAGTCCGAACCTTAATTCAAGCCTCAATTCGGACCTTCATCTGGTCCTTGTTACACATTATTTTGGTCACTCTGGTGATGTCTCTATAGTTATGTGCTTAGGCTCTCATAAGGACATTTTTTCTGAGAAAAGTGATTGTTGTCTTCTACAAAACATATTTTTAAGATGAGTTTGTAGGCTACATGTATTGTAGGGTGCAAGAAACCCTGATTCTCGCAAGCCACTCTACACCTGGATTGTGAGATGTTCGCAATTTGATCTATAAGTAGGGTGCGGACCTACTTCAAATCTTAAAAGGGGGAATAAGTTACGAAGGTTCTAGAAGAGGATCTTCTAGAAAATGAGTTGGCATTCACATGGTTGGCATCCTACTGACTTCTCAGATTTAGTGGGATCATCCTCATCCCTTTAACCATCTCTCCTTCTCCTATATAATGAAAGGTTTCTCAAGGAAGAGGTTAAGTAAGATTGAATAGAGAATTGATGAAAGAATAGATTCAGAATTGTGTGAGGAATCCTATTTGAATTGATGCTTGAGGCCTCCATTTGTCCATCAAGCCATCGTGGATCTTCTTCATGCAAGTGTGGAGAAAGTGTGTGTGTTGGAACGAAGGACCACCGAAAGGAAGCTTGCGACATCAAGGCAATCTGGTTGTATCTTCTACTTTAATTTAATATAATACGGTGGCATGTCCCTTTCCCATAAAATCATTCTTATTTTATTACATGACTCCTTGATCACATGTTTTAGTCTTCAGTGAATGTATTATTGTTGCTTTCACCTTGGTTGATTTGTGTCATTGAAGATCTAATATCACAAGGCTACCAAAGTGAAGCAGGGACAACAAAGACATAAGGTAGTGATATCTAAAGGTATGTCACTTATTCCTTCTTCAATGACAAATTCAATGACTGTAACTTAGGGAAAGCATCATGTCCTGTCGTGTTTTGTTCTAGAACTAGGTGGATATAGGGAGATCTGTTAATGTCCACATATATCGATTTACCCATTAACAAAATTGGCAACTCCACTAGGGATACGACTCATTTTGTGGCTTTTGTTGGCCATTTTTTCTTAGCCTACTTTTTTCATTGCCAACTAGTCTCTGAGTCTGTAGGAGACCCATATAGACTCTCTGGATGTAGAAGTTCACTAAATTTTTTTGTCCCTTTTCCAAATTTTCCTTGATTAAAAGCTTTCTCGCACTGTACCTCTCTATAGCCTACGAGAACCATTGATTTTCGCACCCTACTATTCAGTCCAGTGCGACCTTCTCACACCCTACCAATGTCTAGACTGTGAGAATTCCTATTTTTCGCACTGTACCCCACTACTAGGCTACAAAATCATTTGTAAAAGTTTTGGATTAGGTCTTCTTGTCTTTTTTGGTGCCCAGATTTTTTTGTTTACCTAGGAAGAACTTCTTTTTCCAGTGTTTGACTGTTTCTTGACTTCAAATCTTGCGGTTGACCGGTTTTCTTAGATCGAAAACTCTTCTTAATCATTTTTCCCAGTTTTTACTTCTTGACCTTTTATTAACAAGGGTATAATCTCTGATTCTGAGATCTGAGTGCTTGTTTGGTCAAAAATTCTTTGATTGATTAAAAGTTGGGATTAATTGTCCTTTTAGATTGCTTGATGCTTGGAAAATTCTTTGTCCATGTGCATTTGAAGAGACTTTTCCTTGTCAATTTATTATTATTATTATTTTTTATCTCCATCGAAATATTGATTTGGGTGTTTGTTAAGTATTTTATTTTCATTGGTTGCTTATTTTTTCTTAGTTCCATCCCTATTTTTTAGTTTCTAAAAAAAAAATTAAAGTCTTTTTCTTTTAAGCAATCATTTATCAGAAAATACTGGTGTTAAAAATATTGAAAGAGAATGAATAGTGAATTTACATTGCCAATGATTGTTTGGTACTACATTTAAAAAGAGAATTGTATATCGTAGTTTGCATTGCTTCAGAAAACTCATTTTTCCCTGCTGTAGATAGAATTCATCAAACAAAAGTTTGTATCATTCATTTCTATTTATGCATTGTTGGGTCAAAGTCTTACACAATAACGGTTTCATTTTCGTCTCCCTCTTGAGTAACAACAGCCTTTAATAATATTGTGCAACTTTAAAATTCAACTAGTAACATTTTCTAGGGCTCTTTTTCACCAACATTAGCTAGGCTAGAGCTTTGGAATAGGCGGTGAGACACACAATAGTATCTTGTGATAAGGAGTGTCAAATTCCATTTGCAACATTTTGTTCTAGGAAGTCCTTCTCACACAAGATTCAAACCTGAGGTCGCATTGAGATTGATAGAGTTACTCACCCTGCTTTGTTGATCTCAGTGTAGAGATTTCACGTATTATGAGGGTCGCTTGAAGGTATACCCACAATGATGAGTGGAAGCCTCTCAAGTTGATTTCGGGCTAGATACCCTGCCCTTGCATGTGGATCGGACTGTCGACTGTTCCCCCAAGCATCATTGTTGTTTGTGGTAAATTTAGTAGCCTATCTTCTTAGCGTCTTACACAAGGTGACTGTGGAGGGGTAAGTCTTCACAGTACCTGGAATTGACATTGGCCAGACTCACTCGGGCTCCTTGGAGGGTATACCCATGATTATGTGTGGGAGTTTGCACCAAGGTGTAAGTTTGTTAAGCAGGTCATCAACGTAGCTTTTCCACCCTATCCCAGCCCCTTCTTGTCTCGACGTTGGATTTCATCACCAACTAGTGACTTCGGAATAAGAAGGTCTTGTTTGCTTGGTTTTTATTCCTAGATTTTACTAGTGTGTGTTGTTTGTTTCCATAAGTTGGCCATAGAATTTATTTCATGAGAGTTTAGCTCGATCACCATTGACCCTCCATGCCACTCACTTAGAATGCAAGGACTATCCCCAAAAGATCTGGAAGGTTCTCAAACCTTGCCTACCAACCCACTGGAGGGCTGTCCTCAACAGAGTGAAGTCCAAGACGTTGTCACTCCATGAGTGGAAAGAATTGACTCTTTATAAAAATTATGAATTACAGATTCTCTAGAGGGCTTGCGACTTCCTCCCGACTCTGTGAGACGTATTGCTCGAGTGAATTCATCCGGAGAAATTGTTGTTGAGTCTTCTCGATTACCAACCAGACTTTTTACTGGCCCTAAAGGTCAAGATCCTTTTTGGACTACTAGTATTTTTAGATGGGATCTCTTTAGCTCAGGAGCAGGCGTTGATATCACTGTCACACTTGAGCCACCCGAAACATCCGATCCAGACGCAATACCTTTTACTACCGCCTATTATTTCCCTAGTTCGGACGCACAGCCAACCGACCATATCTTGACTATCCCCCTTCAAATGGCCCATTATAGAATGGTCCCAGATACTATAAATATTCACACTGGGAATACAGTGGCTATCCAAGCCCCCATTGGTATGCCGCTATCGCCCAAACTCACCTCGATGCTTCCCCCCGAATATCATGCGTTGAATGATTCTATTCCTGTTCCTACACAAATCCCATTCGAGACTCCTAGCATTTCCACTCCTTCTGGGCACCATCTTGTTCCTGTTTTTATTTCGACACTTCCTCGACCCCCTTCTAGAGGGTCTCTTCCATCCCCTATCAGAGGAACCAACCCTAGTGGCACCACCCAGTCTTTCAAAACTAGTTATCAGATTCTTTTTCGCAAACAATTTCACCCTGGAGGCCAAACACAATGCCCTTTTGGAGGTCAAATCCCAATTGGGATGCAACCTCCAATTGGAGGGAAACCCCCACCTACCCCACCCTCTGGACAAAACATACCTGCAGCCTTGGCCCAGTATTGGAACTATCTTATCCAAAATAATCCTTAATCAACTGGGGGGAAACAACCTCAAGCTATCTCTTTCATACCCCCTAGTACGAGCCAACCATATCTAGGTCCGTCCAATTCCATTTGGGGCTTGAATGTTGGACCCATCGTCCATGTTCAAGGGAACCACCCTAACTAATACAACCCTATAAATTACATGCCTCCACACCAAAAATTGAATCTGCCTAGATCTTCACATTATATGCAAACTGCTTACGGTCCTACTGGTATACCTATGGGAATTCCTCCCCAAAGTCACCAATACCCCCACATGAATAGATAGTTTCCCTTCTTAGCCACCCTGGACCTCCCTGATCTATCTAGAATTTTAAACGATCCTATCCGTCACTCTCCTCAATGGCCCATCATACCAGCCAAACTACCATCTGACATTCCTAAGTTCGATGGTAAATCGGGAGAGGATGAGAACAATCATGTAATCACTTTCCACCTTTGGTGTTAGTCCAACTCTTTGATGGATGACTCTATTCGATTACGTCTTTTTCAATGAACTCTCATGGGTTCCACTGCGAAGTGGTATATATAATTACCACGAGGCTTCTTTGCTGACTTTAGCACCCTTTCCATGGCTTTCCTCACCCACTACCAGTTACTGATCCATTATGAAAAAAAACAAAAATTTTGAGTTCTTTCAAACAAACCAAAGCCACTCATATCTCTAATCACATTCATGAGTAGCGACGAAGACGACGTCTCATCAAACTCGAGCTTTCTGATCAGTTACTGGCAGAGTGGTTCACGAAATCATTCATGAATGACATCGCTCATGACATCGACATGGGTGGAGCTGTAATAGAAGAACGGACGATTAGTCGTGCTCAATACCTTGACCTTGTTTACTCACAAAAGGGTACTCTTTATGATTTACTCCCTGACACACCTCACCCTTCTACTGTTGCTACTTCAACTACTCCTGTTGCTTCTCATGCAGTTGATGGTGTGATTGGCACTTTCCATGCCCAACCCCACTCTACACAAGCCTCTACCACCAACCCCAAGTCCGTTGCTTCTAATGTTCAACATGCTTAATCTCCTACTCCTCTTGTTGGTAAGACGTCTGAGTTGAAATCTGTTAAATCTACCCTTGCCGAAAAGAATAAATCCAAAAAAGGGAAGGGTAAGAATAAGGAGAATAAAAATAATCCACAATTTGAGAAGACCAAAATACAACCTATTGACGATAAGGATAAGCACAAACCATGATACCCTTGTCTTATCTATGGTGATGATCACTACACTAAGGATTGTCCAAGACGCGTCGAGGTTACTAAGTTCCTTCAAGGGACCCCAAAACTGCCTACTCCAATCGTGTTGTCACAACCCTTCCCTTCTCAACAATAGGCCCAATTGGTCATTCACAACCAACCCTCCCCCTCCACTACATCCTTTGTCTTAATGTGTACAGGTGATTCAAAGAAGAATGACATACAACTTACCACTCAAGCCAAAGATTATTCTTCCTCCAAAGAGAAGGTTGATGAAATACCTCCTTCCCTAGTCCAACCATATCCATCGGCTCCACCTACCAACGGTCCTCTTTATCTCGAATGACCGAGCCTAGACACATTTCTTCGCCCTCCCCCGAAGGGTGTTGTTCAAAAGTCTGCTTTCAATCCTCATGCACGTGCTGCCCAAAACTACAATATTGTAGAAGATCTAGCCCAAGCACCATCCATGATGTCATCCCTCAAAGTCCTTCAGAGTTGTCCCACACAATGGAAGGCATTGTTGAAAGATATTGGTGGATACAAATTTAATAATTTTTTACTTAGAAGATCACATTCCAAGGTTACCCCCTCAACTCGCATTTCAAATACAAGTTATTGTCTCCGACAAGAACATTTTTAGAACATTTATTGATGAGGGTGCCTCGACGTGTGTCATGTCTATTTCCTGTTGGAAAGCCATTGGCTCTCCACCCTTAACCGAATCACACAACAAGCTCAAAGCCTTCAATGGATTTGGGTTTAAGCCTTACGGTGTCCTCCCTTCGTTGCCTATTACGTTAGAAAGAAAAACGATCAATTTTGAAGTTGAGGTCTTTGATGCTCCTCTCGATTACAACCTTCTACTTGGCCATAGTTGGATCAATTCCATGCATGCAGTTGTGTCCACTCTTTTCCATGTCGTACATTTCCCACATAAGGGAAAAGTAATTATGGTGGACCAATTGGCCTTATTTAACTCTGATACATGTACCAGCAACATACCTTTCATTGCGAAAACACCCCCTGGATATGAGAATGTCGGTATGGGTCTTCTTAAAGATTCCTCATTGATGGGTACTTTCCCCATTCCACCACCCGCTATTCCACATCCTTCTATCACCTTGATCAACATGATTTCCACCTCTATTCGAGAAACCCTTGCATCTTCTGAACTTTGGATAGTACCCAACCTTGGTGTTCATCTTCGCTACGATGAACAAATGCCTTTAAGTCCGATCGAATCCACTTATCAATCCATTCAATCGACAACCCCTTCTACCCCCTCTCTTGGTGATTTATCTCTAGATCCATTCCGTGTCATTTTTCCTATAGTTGAGATGATTATGTCTGTTATGTCCATGGAAGATACCCCTTGGGACGATGGACATCATCGTTCCATTCTCTTCCTGGAACAACACACCATTGAGAGTTACCAACGAATCTCGACTCCGTCAACCATTGTCGTCATTTCTACCATTCTCGAGTCTACGCACGATATGTTCTACAAAGGGAACTTAAGTAATATCTCACCCACCATCCCCCTTGACATATCCATTAAACCCGGAGTTGTCGAAAATGTGCATATCAAAGCTTTGTGTTCCAATGACGAAGTTGTCACCTACAAGTCTCTTTTTCAAGAATTTCGTGATGTCTTCGCATGGAGCTATGAAGAAATGTCGGGTATTGACCCTGCCATTTATGTACATGATATTAAGACATACCCGGCTGCTAAACCCGTCTAGCAATGACTTCGTCTGGTCCACCCGCGTAAAGTAGCTACTATCAAGCTTGAAGTTGAGAAACTTCTTAAATCTGGCTTTATTTACCCTGTGGCTCTAACTGACTGGGTTTCCAATCTTGTTCTGGCTAACAAGAAACAAGGTACGATCCACGTGTGTGTTGATTATAGGGATATTAACCAAGCTTGTCCTAAAGACAACTTTCCCACCCCCTTCATTGAATAGATCATCGACGATTGTTCCAGGAGTGAAATCTTCTCTTTGATGGATGGTTTCTCCGGATATAATCAAATCAATATCGTACCCACCGACCAACACAAGACCGCTTTTATTTGTCCTTGAGGAACTTTTGCCTACCAGAAACTACCCTTTAGTTTAAAGAATGCCGACGTGACTTTTCAATGTGTTATGTCTTATGCCTTTCATGATATAAATCACATTGTCCAACCATATCTCAATGACCTACCGACTCATTCCATGCACCGTGTTGATCATCCAACACACCTCCGAGTCATTTTCCTCCGATGTCGATTTTACCATATATGCTTAAACCTGCACAATTGTGTTTTTTGTGTAGAATCTGGCCGAATTTCGAGCTTTATTGTTTCACGTCAAGGGATCAGGGTAGATCCTTTGAAGGTTGAGGTGATTCTCAATCTCCCTCCTCCTTCCTCACTTCGCCAGCTACAAATTTTGCAAGGGAAGGCAAACTTTCTACGTCGTTTCATCCCAAACTATGTTGAGTTAACCCTCGTATTTACTCGACTACTCAAGAAAGGTTCTGAGTTTGTATGGGATACCCCTACCAACAAAGTTTTTGAAGCTTTAAAACTAACTTTAACCCGTACCCCACTACTTTTACCACCCGATTACAGTTGTGATTATTTCTTGTATCTCACAGCCTTGGACTACACCATTGCTATGGTTCTAGTCTAGGAGGATGATTCTCACGACGAATATGTCATTTATTATTTGAGTCGAAGTCTCACGACTACCGAAACCAAGTATTTATATGTTGAAAAACTGGCCTTGGCCACCGTCCAAGCTGTTCAACATTTCCGACACTATATCCTTTTACGCAAGACTACTGTGATTTCCAACTGCAACCCTATGCAACACATTCTTACATGCCAATTGCTAGGGGGGAAATACTCCAAATGGATCGTAATACTCCAGGAGTTTGACTTAGAATTCGAACGCACTAAGTCCAAGAAATCCTTGGTGTTTTCCAAATTGATATGCGAACTTCCCTGTTCTGAGATGGAAAATGTAGCAGAGGATTCATTACCCGATGAATCCCTTTTTCTGATTAGTTCCAATGACCTTTGGTATGGGGATATCATTATATATCTCCAAACTCAGACTTTACGACCCAATTTTTCTAGCACTGATCGCCATCGAATACGTTACCAAGCCTGTCAGTATATTATCCTCAATGATACTCTTTATCGTCGTGGGATTGACTCCGTTTTTCGCCGATGCCTCACTTTTGATGAAGCTGAGAAATCCTTGAATGAATGCCATTTTGGAGCATATGGTGGTCACATGTTTGGGTATGCTACTGCCCAAAAGATCTTACGAGATGGGTTTTTTTGGCCTTCTTTATTCAATGATTGTATTATCATTGTCCAAAAATGCCATGCTTGCCAAACATACAACAACAAAATATGATCACACCCTGCTCCTCTACACCCTATAGTCTCTGTCGGATCTTTTTCGAAATGAGGTATTGATTTCATGACATGTCACCCTCACTTGGTCGGGGGGCATGGATACATTATTGTAGCCATAGATTACTTCACAAAGTGGGTCGAGGTGATGCCTACATTCGACAATACCGAAAAGACTGCAGCACTATTCATATTCAATCACATCATTGCTCAGTTTGGTGTTCCTCAAGCTATCGTAACTAATCATGGTAGCCACTTTAGAAACTTCATGATGTCAGAACTCACTGAAAAGTTGGGTCTTCGCCATGAAAACTCAACACCCTATTACCCATAGGCCAATGGCTAGGTTGAAGCAATAAACAAAGTCCTCATTACCATGCTTCGACGAATGATAGGGATTCACAAAACTAGTTGGCACACGATGTTGTTTTTAGCATTGTGGGCTTACTGGACATCCGTCAAGTCTGCTACCGGATTTACACCTTTCCAGTCAGTTTATGGTCTTGAAACCATATTATCAATTGAATGTGAGATACCGTCTCTAAAGTTATCCGTTGAACTTCTCCCAAACACTTCTGCTGAAGAAGAACGTCTGTTGTATCTTATGCAACTAGACGAAACCCGTCGTGATGCCACCCTAGTTATAGAAACCTAGAAGAAACGCATCAAAGCCCAATGCAACAAACATGTCAAGCCATGTGTTTTCTCTGAAGATGATCTAGTTCTCCTTTATGAACAAGATCGAGATTTTCTAGGAGCCAAAAAAATTGAGGCCGAGGTCCTTATATCGTCAGACGAGTGTTGGAGAAAGGAGCCTATGAGTTAGTGGACTATGATGGTATCCCTTTAAGTGAACCCAGAAATGGGCTTTACTTAAAGAAGTACTATGCTTAGATCATCTATGCATGAGTGCTTATATTTTATTGTATCATACTTTTGTGTGTTACTTTAGTGTGCTTTTTCGTTATCTGGTTTCTACCCTCGACCGCTTACCTCGCGTTGTGCTTGGTTTTCAGATGTCGGAGTCTTCACTACCCCACATTGGCTTCGTCGATGGTGCTAGTCATAGTACTCAGAACATTGCTTCTGTTGCATGGGAAATTTATGCACCTACAAACAAACTTATCAATCTACGAGGTGTTTGCCTCGATCGTGCGACCAATAATATCGCAAAATATAGCGCCGTCATCGAATTACTGACTGATGCTATTTCGCTTAGTATCTGCCACTTGGTTATACGACTTGATTCATAGCTAGTAGTGCTACAGTTAAGTAATGTCTATGCTATATGAAGTCCTACTTTATTGTGGGTATATCTACGAATTCGCCTCTTGGAACGTTATTTTGATTATATCAAATATCAACACATTCCTAGATGTTTAAATATATTGACTGATGCTTTAGCCAATTATGTGTTAGACAGATAGCTGAGACATTTATAAAACCAATCATACATCACATGTGCCATACAAAACAAAATAATCCAGTTGAAATTGCATATATATATATATATATAACGATCAAAATTTTTACAAAATGTTTTTGTTCAAAGACCAAAATATCAAAATATGAATCCCATGGCTTCTACAATTTAGCATCACGGATGACGCTCACGGTAACATACAACTACTCGGGCTACCCTACAGAGCAGTCGACTAAGAGACTCAGACACACCCATAGTATGGCATTGATAGCACCTTGGGATCTCCCCAATAGTGATGTATGGTACATCTACGGTCAGTCCCTCTAAGTTCTGTTCACTTGCCTCATAGTCCTCGACATCCCATCTTTCCACTGGAGCCACTTATCCTCATCTCTGAATGGGTGATGTTCCTAGAGGTTGATATGGCCACACATTTGTGTCGTAAAAAGAAAATTTTGATTAGTCGTTGGATTGAAGAAATAAAAACATTTTACATGATAAAATTTGCAAAAAAAAACATCAAAAAAGAACAAAATCTATACTTCTTACCTAAGTCACCCCACTGAGCATCCTCAGGCAGAACCAAATCCAGATCTCCTCAGAAATCCAAGCCAGCATATGCATATTCATTGATCATCAACATCTGGGGCCTCTACCATTCAAAAAACGAGTCGTTATATTTGATTATAGGCCCTGCTACATGCCGAGCCATGAGGTTACACCACCTCATCATCCTTGGATCCTGTGAGGCCGGTAAACCCCAATCTACCTGTAGACGCAATAGTGGGACCCTCTCAAGGAAGAATGACACCAAAAGTGACTCGTACCCGAACTTTTTTAGGTTACCCCTTCTGCACTTTGTCAGTTGTCGCTTCATACTATGGAGAACCGCGTTCGACTAGTTGAAAACCTGCGGCTCTGTGCACTCTATGGCATACTGGAAATAGCTCTGGAGGGCCATGTGCGGAGCCACGCTCCTGACCATGTGTGCAATGGTAAACAAGATAGTCTGCAAGGTCAGATTTTGGACACCCCAGATGGCGACTTTACCCTTGCTTCTCTCCGCCTTGGGAACACAATATTGGCGAACATACTCACTCATAGGAAGTCTGTCGCCTCTACCTGAGTTCAGAGTAGCATGGTATCCACGTCATGACAACCCCGTCAGAAAATAAACATCCTTGATATCTGGTGTGAGCGTGTGGACCCCTACATGAAATACCTATTGATCCATGTGCCACATGTGGACCAGGTACTCTAAGAACCTGAGTTGGGCTCTCATGCCTGTGATCCGGAAATTTTTTAAGAGCCCACATTCCTGGAGGGCAGCAACTATGCCCAAATCATTTCTGGCAATGGCATCATCCTCCTCATGTTCTCTTTCCCTCCATTCCAACATCATGATGATCAATACCTGCAATGGAGCCATGAGAAGGACGTTAGCAACTCATTTTAACCTCTTGCATAAAATTTTATTGAGCAAAAGCATGCATGAAAATCCAATTTTCGGCCCTCGAAGGTGAAGCTTGCACATGGTGCGAGATTCTCACAGGTGCACTGAAGCCCACCTGCGAAAACCTTAGGTTCTCACAGGTCCCAAATGGCCCACCTGAGAGAATGCCTGAGCACACCCACCAGCCCCAAAATGGGCTCAAACACTTAAAATTGCCAATAAAAATCAATTTCAATCCATGAAAAAGTTGAAGGATTAGGAGATTACCTCATTGGCCAAAACCATTTGCCGAATGACCACTTGTACCTCCCGCAATCGAGCGAAGAAATTTGGGAAAAAAAGAGGTGTGTTGGAAAAGTTTTTTGACAAAGTAACAATGAAATGGTAAAAAGGGCTTTTCACCCATATTTATTCACTTTTTTACTATTTCTCATTGATTTTTTATTATTTTTATTATTTTGCTTAAAAACCTAATACCCTAATGGCCTTGTGAGTATGGTTTTTCGCAGATAGATGACCTAGAAGCCTGAACGTCGGTGTATGAGTATTTTTGTTACTTTTTCCTTCACATGTACGAATACCTTTTTAGGGTTTTGCGGGAAAAACCTTGAGCTCAGTCTTCGTTCATTCTCGCACTCGAAAATACATGAGAACGCAACTGAGTATACTTTTCTCATCTTTCGTACTCGTCATTGTAACACAAAAACAATGAAAATAAGGGAGTATCGTTTAAGCTCTTTTCACACTCCATAAAAATGAAAATATTGCCGAGCGATCTTGTTTTTTTCATGCTCGTAAAAGTATTTGAAGAAAAGGTTCAATGAGCTATATTTTATCACTTTTTCGGTCTCATCAAACTAATTTATGAAAAATGAACTGGGAGAGTTCTCTTTAAGTGTTTTTCAGACTCTCAAAACATGAAAAACCCCCGATTTTTCTATCTTTAGACTCGTTAAACAAACATTGAAAGGCCCTTTATGGGACCAAACCGCTCCTTCCTAGGGTTCGTTAAATATACTCAGAGGGACTCGTCCAAAGGATGAATTTACATCGCCAAGCATATGTTATCCTCCTCAAGCTTGTGTAAAAATAAAGAGGTACTCGCCAGAAATGGTGGGGGAAATTTTGGGAAAGGGATGTGTTTTGGTATTTGTATTAGTGGCAGTAAGTGCCGCTCTTGAACATGACACCCCCTGTTCATCATTTGAATCCAGGTTGGGGAATCCATTTGTCTCTCGTCTCACTTGCTACAAGGTCATATCTTGGGTCGTCTTTGAGTCAATGCTACCAAGACAGTTGTCGTGTCGTTCAAATGTTCAAGACAAGTCCAAACAAGCCCTCCATTGAGTCGGCCATCTGTAATTGTCAATTCTTACCGTGTCAGCCTTCCCTGTGTCCCTTTCAAATCATATTCATACTTGACTTACCCTAAAAATCTGTTACTTATTTATTTTCATTGATGGGGGATACATCAAGGCCCTCCTGTGATGAGTCTTTTTCCGTCGACTCCAAATCATTATCCGGGAATAAGACTTAGAAATCATTTAATTACCTTAGAACCTGCATGCCTTAATAGTAGGTCTCTTCTCTTTCGACAGTGGATTCACATCATTGATCCCTGATCGAGAGATTCCGCTGAGTGTTCGACTTCGACTCATTTATTCACATTCATTCAAATTGTACTTAGGTACCTTGGGAGTCATTGACATCAATGGTGATTTCCCTCGCACTTGTTAATGGTTTTCATTAATGACCGGTAATCAAATGGTTTCTACCATGTTCGACTTCAACACATGTAATCACATGGCTAGATTCGTACTTTCAGACAACGGGATTGAAGACCCTGGGTCTCATCTTTTTGGTCCAGGTTGCGATGGAGTATTCATGATTTATATCGACACATAGATCCACTTTGTATGTCACATGGCTATGTCCTAATCTAAGTCTTCTAACATAGATCCACTTTGTATGTCACATGGCTATGTCCTAATCTAAGTCTTCTAACATAGATCCACAGTGTATTCCTGGTGGCTATGTAGGATTTTGGTGACATGGATCCACGGTGTATGATTGGTGGCCATGACCTACATTTGTGATTTCATTCATCTGTGGTCTGAGCATGGTAATGCCTACATCAGAGCTGATATTATATTCTACAGATGCTTGATTGTTTGGAGGTTTTCAATTAGGTGCGATCCTTGTTTCTGACAGACACACTCATTTTACAAAGTATTTCGGCTGTCACGAGTTCCAACCTCATACTTTGGGGGGCATTCTGTTACACATTATTTTGGTCACTCTGATGATGTCTCTACAGTTATGTGTTCAGGATCTCATAAGGGCCTTTTTCTTGAGAAAAGTGAATGTTGTCTTCTTCTACAAAACATATTTTTAAGATGAGTTCGCAGGCTACATGTATTGTAGGGTACGAGAAACCCTAATTCTCGCAGGCCAATCTATACCTAGATTGCAAGATGTTCGCAATATGCTCTATAAGTAGGGTGTGAACCTGCTTCAAATCTTAAAAGGGAGAAGAGGTTACGAAGGTTCTAGAAGAGGATCTTCTAGAAAATGAGTCGGCATTCACATGGTTGGCATCCTACTGAATTCTCAGATTTAGTGGGATTATCCTCATCCTTTTAACCATCTCTCCTTCTCCTATATAATGAAATGTTTCTCAAGGAAGAGGTTAAGCAAGATTGAACAGAGAATTGATGAAAGAATAGATTCATAATTGTGTGAGGAATCCTATTTGAATTGATGCTTGAGGCCTCCATTTGTCCATCAAGCCATCGTGGATGTTCTTCGTGCAAGTGTGGAGTAAGTGTGTGTGTTGGAACGAAGGACCACCAAAAGGAATCTTGCAACATCAAGGCAATCATGTTGTATCTTCTACTTTAATTTAATATAATATAGTGGCATGTCCCTTTCCCATAAAATCATTCTTATTTTATTACATGACTCCTTGATCACATGTTTAAGTCTTCATTGAATGTATTATTGTTTCTTTCACCTTGGTCGATTTGTGTCATTGTATATCTGATATCATAAGGCTACCAAAGCGAAGCAGGGACAACAAAGACATAAGGAAGTGATATCTAAAGGTATGTCACTTATTCCTTCTTCAATGACAAATTCAATGATTGTAACTTAGGGAAAGCATCATGTCCTATCCTGTTTTGTTCTAGATCTAGGTGGATCTGTTAATGTCCGCATATACTGATTTACCCATTAACAGTCCTCCATTCAGACCTTCATCTGGTCCTCCATCCAGACCCTGTTATAGAGCAATATTTGATAATGAAAATTTTGAAATAAAAAAAATACAGGCAGCAGGAAACGGGTAAGGGTATGAGTTGCAGCAAAAAAGGCAGAGGTTAAAGGTAAGGGAACATCAATCTAGGTGTTATAGGCTAACAATAGGGCCTCAAAAAGTGCCAATGAAGAGATTTTGATGAACACACCACGAGATTCTTATAGAAATTAAACGGTTTAAAAAGTTCCAGCAAGAAAAAAGGGGATTTCCTCAAGTGAAGTACTTACATAAATCTTCTAGTAAATTCTCTGGTTGAATTGTATGCAGCAATAAGGAAAATAATGATACTTGACCGACATCAAAATACTCAAACGATTATGGGATTCCACAACAGAGGTTTGACAATCAACACACAGATATATAAGTTTCCAACGTGGAAGGTAATTGCTTGATAAAAACTACCCAACGAGGAAGGAAGGATCATTGTCTAGTATTCAAGAAACATAGAGGAAAACCTTGGTGGGTTACACCCAAACGCAAAGTTATTCATGAATCTCAGAAAAATTATGAAGAAGAAAGCTAGGCGAATGTAATTGCCAACTCAGAGATAATCAAGGGAGTAAAATCACCAGGAAGGAAATGAATACAGTGTGGAATTAAAATTCACATCAAGCTGTGAGTTCAATCTTGCACCATGAGTGGATTCCAGTTAATAATAAAAAAAAATCTCCCTAACAGCAAAACGAATATAAAAATCAAGTTCTCAACAAAAGTAAGAAACAAATCTAGATTTCCTTAAGTCATAAACTATATTCAAAACTGTAGAGGACATAGGAAACAAAAACATAATTCAAATTTTAAAACTCAAAAGAAAAAGGGCTCGCAAGGGTCAAAGGTTCACTAGATTTTCCCAACCCAACTCTACACAAAAGGACAGAGACACGAAACAAGAGTTGCATACCAAAATTTAGTCATTAAAACGATGTACCTCCTAATCCAGGACTCTATCCGGTCCCGGATCCGACAATTGATACAACCCTCAATCCAACCCTTGGTCCGGCCCTTGATCCGGACCTTGAAACAGAAAAAAAAAATTATGAGAAGAAACAAAATTGCATTACAGACAACGAATATCTCCAGGAATGGACAAGCCTGGATGAAGGGATTGTAAATGAATGCATTGGTGCTCAAGAAGATGAGATAATGTTGCAGCCCCAAATCGTTTACAGAAATAAATACCACAACAATCAAAGGAAAATACACAGAATCTAACCGCTCAATTTCTGGGATTGTTTTCTACAGGCCAGCAAGGAATCGACAATGAACAGAGATGTAACTTGTGTACCACATCATAAGCCTTACAATCTTGGGTAGCGTAAGGCTCACAAAACTTTGGTGAAACGAGACCCAACACAAAGGGTTTATGGATGGAAAAAACGCAGAGAGGAGGGGAAATAAATATCGTGTGGGTATGACCTAGGTGCTCCTCATCTTTGCAGAGGATAAAGGGATGATAAGTAATCACCCAATGGACACACAAAGACATCAGTCGAATGTTGGGTGAAGTGGAGAATGGCACAAGAGATAACAATGCAAACGCGTATGTGAGGAGAGAAATTGTTGGGCGATTGCTCCATACGATTTTCTCCAAATACTAAGGAAAGAGACACACAAATCGCTCAACATAATGGGCACTGGGGAGTAAACAAAATGGGAAACACCCTGGGCATAGTCAACAACATAGGGATGGATGAAAAACTGGGAAATTCGAGGAGGAAAACATCCATATTACGTAGGGAAAAAGAGATGGACACAACAAAATGAAAGGAGAGTCTGAGCGAAAATACTTGGGAAGCTAAACTAAAATAAATTGATCTAGGTGTGAGGGCGCAGAGCCCTATATTTTCCTCGACGTAGAAGAATGGTATTACAATCATAGATCTAAACATTTAAATTTAAAATGGGGTAATGGGGAGGAGACAATGAATGAAATTTAGTCAAGAGGGGCAATCTATTTAAATATTTTATTTAACTACATCAAGCAAGCTTTCCCAACTATACTAGAAAACCATTACAATTCCATAAACATATAATTTTCACATATAAAAACATTTAACTAATTTACAACAAAATTTTTTAGACATGTGTACTGTAACCGAAGGGCGAACAATCTAAAGTTTTTGTCCCACGCTTGTACTTCGTCCATCTCCTTGCTTTCTAATCGTTGATACCTCACCAATGCCTCCCAACCAATGCTAGGGGTAATCTTCTTCCCCATGAACCCCCCGAGCCGAAAAGGGGTCAAGCACACAAACCAGAGAATAAACTATCTCTCAGCTTGCCTCGCAAGGTCGAGCTACCACTCTCTATTCGAGCTGGGTATCCCAACTCCCACAAGAAAAATCAGTCAAGAAAAATCCGGCAGCATAACCTTACGCTTGCCAATTGTCATCCCCTTTCTCCTCTCTGCCATCTCTTTTATAGATTTCTTCTTAGTGACCTTTCCATTTGCAAATTAAATTAGTTTTATTAAAAATTAATTAGGAAATATTCTCCCCCGTACACTTGTCACCCAATCCCTTAGTTGCACCATAAATTCATTTAATTAATTAAATTATATTAACAATTTCCCTCACCCACCTAAAAGGATTCCTAAAAACGCTCCTTGTTGTCCCTTTATTCCCTCAATTTCCTTTAATGACTGACACCCTTCTTAAAGCTTAGTTGAGTTCATTTTAGGAAAGTTTTCTAGACTAGATTCCTTTCTATGTTCCACATTCCCTTTTGCATTTAATTTCCCTTTTGTCTAAGTTCGAATTTAGCAAGTTTTTCACATAGACAACAATTAATGTTTTTGATAATTTAATCCTCCATTAATTTCTAAATTTAATTTCCCCCCTTTTATTTTCTTCATCCCCACTTTATTAATTGTTTAATTAATTTTTAGTCCTCATATCCTACTTAGACCTAGGCTTTAAATTCAACTAGGCTTAGCAAATTTTTAAGGGAAAGGTTATAATTAATAAACTTTAATTATACATAATTAATTTAAGGCTGACCATGTCAAGGTAAGATATTGTTTTCTAAGCACCTGGGTTCATTAACTCACCTATTTTTAAACATCACGACTGATTCAGGTGGATATCGGTGGCCACCCACCTTTTCCAACTAGCTCAAAACAATTTTCTGACAATTTTGATAATTTACTATTTTTAGTAGTTTTTAACTTCCGGGGCCATTTTGAGGCCCTAAACGATGTTTTTGGGAAAACAGGGAGCAATTTGGAAATTCCTTCAATATTTCCCCCAAAATGAATCTCCTGAACGATACCTTTCCAATGGGCTAATATGCGCCTAAAACAAAGATCGTATGCAAAAGTTACGAGCCCGGGAAGTTGATGTACTAACTTACCCAAACGGGGCCCACATGAATTTTGGCGCTTCATCTCTTAGGGTTAGGTTTTTGGATGTCTATGGTTTTTGGCATTCTTATTTATTGTAAAAATTCCTTCAGAGCCTCATTGTAATCATCTTCTTACAAATGGGAGTAGCCGTCACATCTCTTCTTAGAGATAAACTGCCACAATTGTAGCGAGTCTTTCACTCTGCATTTTTATAGTCTATGTACATTTCTTTCATTAATATAAATCGTGTATTACTGTATCTCTATGTTTATGGTTGCATCTCTGATACATTTTTGTTATATTATTGGATATCTGCGATATCTCTGTGCATTTCTTTATTATATCTCAACTCTCATTTCGTGACGAAAATAAGCTCGATTAGTGGTATCATAGCAGGTTGCTCTTGATCTTTTTTCAGTGCATGTCCCCAATGAATTCCAAGTATAGAAATTTGGGTCTCGAGCTTGTCTCTTTTGAAGACAATCGCTCTCGCACACCCAAGAAATCCTCCATGGTGGAAGAAAATAAAAATGACGGAGCAGACGATCCTATCAATTTGTTGCTTGAGAAAGTTCTCACGCGATAGAGGGATGAAATGATGGAGAATTTTTCCCACATCCTTCAATGCCTGTTGATAGAAATAGGCGCATCTTCATCAAAAAACCACTTTGCAAGCACCTCTCCTTTCAAGGTACATGTTAATTTTTATATTCCCGTATTTGAAGATCAGATAGATGCAAATGCCCTAGACAAATGGTTAAATCTGTTATAAGGTTGTTTATCTATTCACAATTTTTCTGAGGGGAAAAGATCACCTTCGCACTCCCTAAAGCTCTCCCCCATGTCAAACATTGGTGGGAAACTTACTGGGAGCAAATTTCCATAGAGGAGTTTGGAATATATGGGGTTGAGCCCACTTGGGATTTTTTTGTGGATGCAGTAAAGGAACAATATTACCTTGTTGGCAACTATGAGGACCAGTACATGAGATGGACCACACTACGACAAGAGAGGGGCCAAGCAGTTCCGGATTTCACCAATACCTTCCATACCTTGCGCACCAAGATGGGTATCAAAGACTCCGAGTGACATTTGGTTCTAAAATACCGTGGGGCTCTACACAGATACATCCAAACTGAAATGGATTTTCTGGACATCTCATCACTCTGTTTTGCTTATCGATATGTTGTTAAAATCGAGAAAAAGTTTAATAACCGAAACAAACGAGAGTTTGGATATGAAAATCCGCAACAACCAAAGTATGAGAAAGACGACCCTAACAAACAGCTTCCTGAAAACCAGTCTATACCATAGGAAAAGAAGGGTCACGAAAAGATGAAGAAGAACACCGAAAAATGGTGTGAATTCCACAAAATCCCTTGGCACAACACTGATGAATGTCACTCAAAACAATAATTGGTGGTCGAGATCAAATATAAGGATTCGAACCCTGATTTAGAGTTTGATTTTGAAAATACTGGTGAAAGACAAATCATCAACGCATACCCCACTGCTATTGTCGCGAACACAACAATTCAACCAGAAGAACCAACAGATCCAGAAGAGGGGGGGTGCCTTTTTCATTCACATATGTGGGTGAAGGGGACCCCACTACATTTTATTGTTGATAGTTGAAGCCATAAGAACCTCATCTTAGAAGAGGTCGTCAAATAGTTGGGATTATCGAAAACACCACACCTGCAACCATACAACATCAGGTGGCTTCGCCAAGGACGAGATATTCATGTCAACCAACAGTGTCAATTTTCATACAGCATCCAACCCTTCAAGGATGAGGTATTATGTGATGTTTCCCCATTAGATGTCTGTGATGTTCTCTTGGGCCAACAATATATGTGGAGACACCATGTTGTTTATGAGTCTAGACCCCGCAGTGTCATTGTTTCTCTAGGGGGTCATCTCTACAAAATACTAGAGGTAGTTATGACTATTTTCCACCTAAACAGTGTCGCAAGGCAGTATCTCATACTGCAAA
>JASDQU010687312.1:51599-68898 GCA_032191745.1 Picea mariana
CAATTAGATGAGAAAAAAGTATTTCTATTAAGATAATCAACAGAAGTGTACAAATGACAAACTTATGTGTCAACACGTCTCAGAACCGAGAAACTAAGTCCCTTCCAGCTGGACCTCCACCACTTCAATCCTCCACCAAAGGCAAGCTCATATATGGGAGCCAATGAGGTTCTCCATCAAAGAGGGAAGAGCTTGGGAACTGAACAATGCATTTAGAATTTAAAGGGAAAAGGGATGCAGACTCGATGTGAAGTGAAAATTTCTCCAGAGTATCTTTTCTATCAAAAGTTGAATTCTCTCCTCTTGAACGGCTTGGATATGGCTCAATTTATAGCCTTCAAATGGAACTAAAGGGCCGAGTCAAAACGTTTCTAGTATATGGAAGGTCGAGGATCATGGATCTCGTGACATGACGTGGAAACCCGACACAATTTTTAATTTTGAGCACCAAACTCAATGTACGCATGCTATCTAATTGGTAGGGCGCGTATATGTGGAAAAATATGATTTTTTGGCTGTGGGAAGTACAAAAGGGGACTTCAAGTCTGCATAGGGAAATGGAAAGGCCCTATGAGAAAGTTGCATGGGGTGAGGAAAAACTTGCTACAACAAAAATCCATTTTGGTTCGTTGTTCCTTTGCTTCTTTCGACATTCCTAGATGAAAAAGGTATCACGAACAAAACATTACAGCCTAGAATGTGTCTAAAATCTAACTTTACTAGATAGCTCAACTTCAAGGCCCCCCAAAAAATTCAATTGTTCATGTCTTGATTATTCTAAACAAAATTGTGTGGATAGATTTATTACAATTATAAATCATACAAGGAGTACTCAAGAGGTTTGGTGCTTGAATGGTCATCTCCACTAGTAGGTTTTTCCTTATCCTCCTATAGGTGAATTTCATATGCATTGTGGATGGAACTCCAATCTTGAGAGATTGTCATTGGGATTCAATGAGTCATCAATGGTGCAAATCTTAGGCCATGCAGGATATTATCAATGATTCATAGAAAAATTCACTAATATTGCATCGACACTATTCATATTAATTTTGAAAGATGTCGAGTTTTGTTGGACTATTTTTTGTCAGATTGCTTTTGAAACATTTAAATAAAATTTATCTAAAGCACTAGTATTAAGAGGGCCGAAGTGGTCCTTGACATTTCATATCTCAATGGATGTTTCATATACAACTATTGGATTTATGCTTGGAAAATGAGAGGAACAAAATCCATATGCCATTTACTTCATTAGTAAAAATATTTCTCTTGCAGAACTCAATTATACTGTAGTAGAGAAGGAATTTATTGTTGTTGTCTTTGCAATTAATAAATTTCTACATTACATTACATTACTAGTTACTTGGCATTTTTGCACATCTACCATTTGATATCTTATGAACAAACCAATCAGGAATGGTAGAGTGACTAGGCAATTTCTTTTATTTCAAGAATTTGACACCATTATTTGTGATAAAATAGTAAAAGAGAATGTTGTTACATACTTTATTTCTTAATTAAACAATGAAGGGGGTGTTATTCATGTAGATGATGTCTTTCCTAATGAACACATATTTGCATTATCGTTTCACTTACCATGGTTGCATATATTGTTGATTATTTAGCTACAATAAAATTTCCACAACATATTTCTCCAAGGCAAAAGAAAAAAGTGATTTGCCAAATTGCTATGTATTCCTGAGTTCAATGCCACCTCTCCTAAATAGGATGATATCATGTCATCCGAAATTGTGTTCAATAGCATTCAATCTTTGATATCTTGAAAGCCTGTCATGATGACCCGCATGGAGGACATTTTGCAGATAAAAGGACTTCTTATAAGGTGCTACGTCGAGGGTACTATTGTCCTACGATCTTCAAGAATGCCAAAAAGTATGCCAGGATTTGTGACATTTGTCAAAGGATGAGAAAACCAGTCCAACCAATCCAATGAGAAAAATGGGCCCTTGACTTTGTTGGGCCTATCAATCCACCATCAAGATAAAAGGTATGCATTCGATTCTACACCAATTATTTGACTAAGTGGGTTGAATCTAAGGTTCTTCCTACGGAAATCGAGCAAGCAGTGGTGTATTTTTTATATGAAGAAATATGTGTATGATTTGGTGTACCAAGGGAAATCATCACTCATCAAGGAACAAAATTTACTTCCAAGCTCATTCAATATATCACTCAGAAATATTGAATTCAACATAGAACATCAAGACCATATCACATGCAAGCCAATGACTAGGTTGAAGTGACCAATAAAGTCTTAGAGACCATTCTAACCAAGACAATACAACTTCGCCAAAAAAATTTGGCTGAAATACTTCCTAAAGCATTGTGGGCTTATCGAACAACGCATCACAATACTATAGGATTTACTCCATATGAGATAGTGTATGGTAAGCAGGTAATCCTTCCAATCGAGTTTGAAGTTAAAAATTTACATATTCCATTACAAGCTAACATGGATCTTATAGAGTCTCAACAACATCGTTTAAATCAAATCAATGAGCTGGATGAATTACATCAAGCTTCCATACAACAAACTAATTTTATTCAATAACAAAGAGTTAAATGGCTCGACTAGTTCATTAAAAATAAGAAGTTTCATGAAGCAGATTAGGAACTCTTGTTTTATTTAAGGTATAAGTACTTTAAAGGGAAACTTTGTGTTCAATGGATGGGACCATATGAAATAGATATTGTCTACGATAATGGTTGGGTCAAAATGTGTATTATTGATGAAGACAGAACCTCATTATTGGTGAATAGCCATCAACTACGTTTATATCAAAAATCATTGTCAAAAGAGGATTTTATCAAATATTTAGTCAATCGGTCTAAAGTTAGGTCATAAGAAAGGTGGTCACTCCACCTTCATCTATTTCCTCATAAAAAAAAATTCAAAGGACCATTTGTACATAATTCACTGTATATAAATAATGATAAAAAGAAAAAATATATATAATAAATTTAATAGTGAAAACCTAGTCACATGCACTATTGGACTTGATGATAGCAGAAAACCAAATCTATGGCTACTATAGTCAAGAATAAGAAAAATAACAACTATGAAAACCTTTTATAAGGCATAGTTAGACAAAAAAAATTGAAAACCAGTCTTTCTAGCAGGAAAATTTGAAAAGACAAAGAAAAGGTTTCTTCACGAATACTTACTTACAAACTACAAGTTGAAACAGACTCTTAGGGTTTGAACTCAATTACAGAATTCAAACAACCCTGATAATTCTCAACAACATTTATACTTGAAGATTTGTAGATCTTTTTCAAGCATGTTTACAGCTCCATGGTTACATTTCAAAATTATTGCAACAATCCAACATGGCTAGTTGTCTGAAGATCAAGGGTCCAATTCTCTTTTATCTATAATGATGATTTCACTATAAAAATTGCATTGAATCAACAATTTCATTCATGGTATTTATATTATTAGCCACTTATTGTTACAAGATTCATTATATAGGAAACATGATATCAAGTTCAAAGTTCAAAGGATTTTTCACCAAAGATTAGGTAGTTTCTACACTCTAGCTCATAATTTTTTATATAAAATTGAAAATTATTAGAACTACAATTCAATTATCCTACCTATGTTTTTCACTATCCTTAGCATTTCATTTCCATCCATTTTTTGTTATATGAAATCATTTTTTCGCTTTTACTTGTATACTTCAAAACTATAACATAAGAGCTAATTCGAATGGAGAAAATATCAAAGTGTTGGCTTCAACCTTTTATCTGTATACTTCAGAAATATAACATAAGAGATAATTTGAATAGATAAAATCTCAAAGTGTTGGCTTCATACCTTGGTTAAATATCATGATTTGGAATATTTTGGCATGCTACATAATCATTTGAAAAATTGTTGCACAATGACAAATCTGTAGCATTACAAATCATCATATGGCATACTTGATGAAAATATGGTAGGATTCTTATCATCACATGAATTGGTTTGCTACTAATTAATAGTATGTCATCTCATCAATTCCCTTACCCAGTTAACAATAAGGTTCGGTTAAAAAAAAACTTGGTTTCATATACCATACGAATTGGAGCAATACTCTTGTATAAACAAGTATGTAATCAACTGAAAAAACATCTAGTTGAAGCTTGCAGAGAAATGTGGGGATATCAAAATAGAACAAATCTTGATAATATTGAACTCATTCGACAAAATCCTGAAGCAATGGCTATATTCTCTCAAGCCGAATGGTTGGAAATTTTCAGGATTTTTCAAGGAACATATTCAACCATAGCACTAGAATTTGTCGATAATTTTAATGGCCAAACAAATATTGTCCAAGGTTTGGCATTCAAAGTCAGTGAATAAAGTATCAGTCAGGCTACTGGATTGTGTTTAGAAGGGTAACGTTGGTCCAAGTACTTAAAGTTACCAAATGATAGCTGGACTCAATTTGTAATTGTTCCATTACATATGCCTGATGTCCAAAAGAAAGGGTTTCAAAAGGATGCATGGATTTCACCCTAGAAGGAGGTAGCCCTAATAATTAAAAAATTCATAACATGTGAAGGATAGTTTAATGTGATCTACCATTATCATATTCGGCTTATGTTGCATTTAAAGAAGAGGAATTTTCTTAATTTACCTTTCTTCCTTTTGAAGGATTTGATGAAGATGACCAAGGCATTTAAAAAACGAGCACAATCTACTTCAGGATTGTTCCACTCTGGTTTTATTGCATTATTATTCAGAGCTAAGCTGGATAAATCAAGGTTCAATTGGATAGGGTTTCAGAAAGGAATGAAGTGGAAACCAAAAGCGAGGGTTTTACCCTCCTCATGAAATATTCACAAAGAAAAACCCTCCTCTTCTTCTGCATTAAAAACAAAATCCCTGAAACAAAAGGCTCAACAAAAGGATGATATGGATATGAAATTGCTTTCAACTATTTTGTCTTCAAGATTAAAAAGCAACGAAGAGAATAAGTCTGAAACCCCTACAGGATTACAAATCGGGGATATCCAACTAAGGGTATTTTCATCATCCATTTATGGCCTTGTCCAATGGAAAGAATCAACTAAGTTTCGTACACGAGCATACTTCAATTTGGATCTGATAGTTCGAGAATAATATCCAGTTCCTACCACTGTTCTCCAATCTTATCAAGCATTACTCAGATACCTTAGAGACTCCTTACGTATTATAATACATCGATAGAAAACTATTACCCATCATAAAGAAAACATACAAATGCATTCTTTGACATCCCTTCTAACTTCTTATGGCATATCGAAGACTCTTCCCAAGACTTTGAGGAACCGAAATCCAACATCATATCCTCATTTCCAGCTTGATTTGTCATGAGATTCTTTTGTTAACTTTTATAGCTCGGAAGTACTCCACATGTTTTTTTTTGTATGCGGAAGTGACCTTGCATTTGCACTACTAGGCACTTGACTTTGTAATAGGCGTTTTGATAAAGTTGTAATAAAGTGACTTTTTGTAAAGTAACCTTCTAATACTAAAGTGACTTTATTTCATAAAGTGCACTTATGTTATAAAGTGAAATTGTACTTTAATATATTTAAGTGATTTATTTTGGAGGGAATGAATCATGTCTTTTGATCTTGTAAAGGCGGGATTAGATCTTGGCCATTAGATTTAGGTATGGAGAAGGTGAAAAGACATTTAGATGTAAAAATTTGTTTTCAGGTTATAAGAGTGAACCTAGGGAAGTGTGCAAGACAAGCATATGAGAGATTTTGAGAGAGAGAGAGCTTGGAAGAAATTGTTGCATAATAGATTTGACACAGGTTCCAAGAGAGATTGGGCACAAATCCAAAGGAAATATTTCTATGTGAGTGTGCTGAAATATATTGGTGTGAGAGAGGTCATACTATATGGATCTGTATAGTCTGTACAACAAGGGAAAGAGGGCATGAAAATCAAATCATAGGAGGCACAATATTCAAGGCTATTTTGAGGGTTTTCCTGCTGCAACAAAGTCGTACAGATCAGGTCATACAGTTGTTGTTTGACACATTTTTCAAGGAGCTGAAAAAGGGTAGGGCCATACAACAATACGGATTTCAGGGAACACTTTCCTAGGCAGAAAATTGGGACAGATTGTGGTTGTCTGTAAGTTGTCTCTTTCTGCCAAATATATATTGTTGTAACTTTTTTACTTCCTGAAGCTCTAATAAATCTCTTTCTCAGTGGGTTTCCCCAAGTTGGGGTTTTCCCTGGCTGGTTGCCAAAATGTTTGGGTGTGCACATGTTGATGTGACTATTGTTCATTGTTATTTTCTGTTGCATATGTACTTAGTAATGTGTTTTTCTGCTTATGATATTTATTTGAATTTGGGTTCATCTTAGATGTTCATGTAAGATATAAATATTTAGGTTGTTAAGTGTATGAAAAAATTATTTGTGTTGATTTTGTCATTAAATTTATACATGGTATTAGAGCTTGGGCTCTAAGTTATAGTGAACAATATGGAGGACTCCTAGAGGTTGATGGAGTTATGTTTGTTCCAGGGTTGAGGGTTAAATGGCTCTTGGTCTCATCCTTGGAAGATGTTGGATATTCTACATTTTTCAAGAGGGGACATGTATTTATCTACATGGAGGGAGTGGATCCGATAGAGCCATAGTTAATTGGTGAATGGGTTTATAGGTTGTACATTGTGAGAGGACAACCTACAATTGATTATTCATATGAGAAGGAGGAGGCTCATGAGACTACGGTGGGCCCAAGGATTCAGTCTTGACATCTGAGGGAAGAGAGGGAGTCTCTTCAGAGCACCAGAAGGAGGCTCAACCGGTGTGAGTGGACAGAAGCTCAGAGTGGAGTGGATTAACCTAGGAGCTCAAGGTTTAGAGTAGTTGCCAACAGGAGGTCTTCAGGTTCGGATTTTGTGCAGGTGTTAAGGTTGGCTCTAGGTTCATAGGGAGCTCCTACTGCAAACAGTGTGATGGACATGAGGACATGACCAGGTGATGGTGATGGAAGCAAGTACATCCCTCACTAAGAGGGAGTGTTAGATTTTATAGCTTAGAAGGTACTCCACATGTTTTGTCTTGTATGCGGAAGTGACCTTGCATTTGCACTACTAGGCACTTGACTTTGTAATAGGCATTTTATAAAGTTGTAATAAAGAATATTTTATTTAAGTGACTTTTTGTAAATTAACCTTCTAATATTAAAGTGACTTTATTTCATAAAGTGCACTTATGTTGTAAAGTGAAATTGTACTTTAATATATTTAAGTGATTTATTTTGGATGGAATGAATCATGTCCCTTGATCTTGTAAAGGATAGATTATATCTTCGCCAATAGATTTAGGGATGGGGAAGGTGAAAAGACATTTAGAAGTGAAAAGTCATTTTCAGGTTATAAGAGTGAACCTAGGGCAGTGTGCAAGATAAGCATATGAGAGATTTTGAGCGAGAGCTTAGAAGAAATTGTTGGGCAGTAGATTTGACACAGGTTCCAAGAGAGATTGGGAACAAATCCCAAGGAAACATTTATGTATGAATGTGTTGAAATACATTGTTGTGAGAGAGGCAATATTGTACGGATTAGAGGCGATATTGTACGGATCCGTACAGTCCGTACAACAAGGGAAACCGGGCATAGAAATCGAGGCATAAGAGGCATGATTTTAAAGGTTGTTTTGAGGGTTTTCTTGTTGTAGCAGGGCTATACAGATCAGGTCGTACAACTGTTTTTTGGATTTTTTTGAGGAGTTGAAAAAGGGCAGGGTCGTACAACAGTACAGATTTCAGGACACATTTTCCTAGGAAAAAAATTGGGACAAATTGTGGTTTTTTGTAAGTTGTCTCTTGTTGCCAAATGTATATTGTTGTAACTTTGTGACTTCCTGAAGCTCTAATAAATATCTCTCTTGGTGGATTTCCCCAATTTGGGGTTTTCCCTGGCTGGTTGCCAAAATTTCTGGGTGTGCACATGTTGATGTGATTGTTGTTCATTGTTATTTTCTGCTACATATGTACTTAGTAATGTGTGTTTCTGCTTATGATATCTATTTGAATGTGGGTTAATATCAGATGTTCATGTAAGACACAAATCTTTAGGTTGCTAAGTGTATGACAAAATTATTTGTGTTGATTTTGTCATTAAATTTCTACATCTTTTTATGTTAATTTGATGAGTGGACATGGAAATTAATGTTGATCTGCAATTCTATCTACAAAATTAAAAATGTAGCAATTGTATAGACCGATACACTGGAAATAAACGTTGCACAAATACAAATGGGCAAAGAATAAAAGAGAAAAATGTTGGAAGTGAGAAGTAAGTGACCATTCCTTGTATTTCAACAAGAATACACCCTTTTTATCGGACTGGGTGAAGTTTTGTTTACAACAACAACAAGAGACTTGTTTCTTTTATTTATGATTGACAAGCATTGTTTCACTTTTTATTAATTAACTACCTCACAGAAAAAAAAATGTGCTAATTAATTATTTAGGAACTTCCCTGCTCAACTAGACTAGCGAGGGAAGTTTACAAAAGAAAAAACTATATGTCCTCATGCTAACTGGAAAAGGAAGATGGGAATCCTCTTTGGTGGCCCAATTCCTCCCTTTTTAGATCCGAAAGCATCCCTAATTTTTCCAACAAGCGAGGGAAAAAACGTTGCAATGTTGTTGGAGACATCCACTTGGCATATGTAGGTGTCTAGCCCTTGTGACCCACAAGGTAGGAATCATATTGTTGTTGGCAAGTGTTGCAAGTCTGAGAGTCTAGAATGGTGTCTGCGAGAAGAGAAGGATGAAAATTAGGTATATTGTCCATCGGATGATGTACCATAATAGTTTCCTCAAGGAGTGTTGGCTTAAACAGCTTGAGATTGTTGACATTGAGCATATTGTGGATGTCAAGCTATGGTGGCAAGTCCAAAAAATAGGCATTCTCGCCAATTATTTTGAGCATGGTGTATGGACCATAACACAAAGGGTGGAGCTTATGCTGTTGTCCTCAGTAGCGGTGCTTGTCCAGTAATAGCCACACTCGATCACCAGGTTGAAAAACCAATGGTGTGTGTTGTTTATCGTGCCTCTGCTTGGCGTGTTCTTGTGTTTCTTGCAATGCCTCTACAACTTGGGAATGTTGATGTGCAATGTTTTGGATGAAACTTTGCTCTGATTGTTGATCTTATTGTTGTCATGCAAACTCCAAGGATGAAAGAGTGAGTGGTAACTCTGAGGGTGCACTTGGATGAAATCCCAGACAAACCTCGAAACGGGCGAAGCCTATGGAGGAGTGGGTGGCCCTATTATAATTTTGTTGATTGACATGAAGACAAGAATCCCACTACTTACTTTGGAAAAATAGCTTCAAAGAGAGTGGACTAGAGTGCAGTTTGAAACCTCTGTTTGGTCGTCAATTTGGGGGTGAAATGTGGTGGAGAAAAAAAGTTGGCACCCGAGTGAAGTCCATAGAGTATGTTAGAAAGTACTAAGGAAGTGAGAGTCATGATCCAAAATGATACTATTGGGTAAGCTGAATGAGGCCACACATGATGGAAAAGGAGGATGGTAGTTTGTGCAACAGTTGTAGTTTTATGACAGGGAATGAACAGAGCTATCTTAGAGAAACAACAAACTACAACCCAAATAACATCATGCTTGTCAAACATGGGAGGGAGACCACCCAGAAAGTCCATGGAAATGAATTCCCATGGAAGAGAAGGAACTGGGAGAGTTTGGTATAGACCATGTTGACTATTAGATGGATTACTTTGTGAAAAGAGGGAACAAGTACGAATGAATTTTTCCACTTGTTTGTATAGTGCAAGCCAGTATAAATGGAACTGGAGATTGAGGATGGTTTTGGCTGTGCTGAAATTCCTGCCACAAGAAGATGTGTGTGACTCTCGAATTAAAATGAGACAATCTTTGATCTATGACACACATAACTGATTGAGTTTGTAGAGCCACCCTTCATGGATGGTGTAGTCCAGAAAGGGAATCTAGTTGATGAAAGTAGGTTGTTGCAAAGCATGCCAGACTGCACCAAAACATGGATCTGTAGCATACATTTCCTTCCATGCGTCATAAGTTGCACAACACAATTATAAAATGTGCAGAACCTGCATTGGGGGTCGACTTAACAATTTCACGATCTTATTGGAGGTCCCCTTCTTATATTTAATAACCAAGTGAAACTGTTGAAGATACACTACCCACTTTAAATGGAATTGTTCCTACATCTTACTCTGGGAGTTAATGAATATCAACAGATGATGGTCAGTATGAAGGATGGTCTCTTTACCCATAATGTAGTAGAGCCATTGCTTTAGTGTTTGTACCAAGCTATAGAAATCCTTGTCGTATGTGATGTAGTTGAATTTTGCTTGTAAGAGTCTTGGAGTGATATGTTATCGAATGACCTCCATGTTTAAGTACTTAAGAGGAAACTGTCTCGATCTCAAAGGGTTGATTCATGTCTGAAAGTATTAGAATAGTGGTTGAACACAATGTTGTCTTCAATTTCATAAAATGGCACTCAACCTCTCAAGTCCATAAAAACTTTTCTTGATGTGACAACTGATGCAGAGGTTGAGCCAATTGTGAGAAGTGGGAGACAAATTTCCTATAGAAATTGATTCCCCCCATGAAAATTTTGAATTCATGTGTGTTGGATGGCACTACACATTGCACCAAATCCTGCACCCTCAAGGGACATGGGCGCACACATTGGGTATCCACTATGAATCCCAAGTACTAGACGAAATTTTGTCTAAAGAAGGACTTCTTTACCTTCACCTGCAACTTATGCTCGCATAGCAATTCAATCACTTTGCACACATGTTGCAAATGGTATTTCCAAAAGTTACTGAAGATAAAAATACCATCCAAATAAATAACAACAAACTTACCTAGGTGTGGTATGAAGATGTCATTAATGAGGTGCATGAATGTGGTTGGCACATTCGTCATCTCGAATGGCCTTACCATCCACTCGAAAATCCAAATTTTGTTCTTGAACATTGTCTTCCATGTATCTGTTGTTTCCATGTGCACTTGATGATACCTAACTGTCAATTCCATTTTAGTGAAGAAGCATGCCCCTTATAGGTGGTCCAATAAATCATCAATCCAGGGAAGGGGATATCAGTTTTTAACAATGGCTTTATTGAGGGCACAGTAGTCAGTTACGAGATTCCACTCTTAAGTTTCTTTCTTGGGGATAATAAAGGCAAGGGACGGACATGGTGACGATGAAGGCTTGATGTGGCCGTATTCCATAATTTGGCCAATTTGGCGTTCAATTTCAAAAGATTTTCAAGGAATGAGGTGGTAGGAAGGGGATTTGGGTAAGGATGTGCCTGATATGAGGTCAATGGAATGCTCAATAGAGAAATATGAGGGTAATCCTATGGGATATTTGAATACATCAAAAAATTCATCGATCAAGGGAATCATGTCCGGAGGTGTAGGAGTGGACAAATTATCGAGTTTAACAAGGTGCACTAAGCATAAGGAGACACATTTATTGATAATGACTTGCTTAATTGTTTATTTTTCGGTAAGTGATAGAGTGGGCTTAGGAGCAGATGATGTGACAAAACAGGTGCGCATGTCTAGTTGCAGATGATATTGGTGGGATTTTCATGGTATACAACGTGTTGGGCCTATTGGTAGGGGAGGTCGAATAATAAGTCTACACAATCTAAAGGGGAGACATCACATGTGACTGCATCATGAAATGGACTAGTGGTGAAGGTGACCACACAACACCTGGATATTGTGAGACGAGGGCCGCCCTTTTGTACCCAACCAAGTTGGTATGGGGTTGGATGTGAGGTAGTGGGTAGTTAGAGGAATTGTAACAAGTCCTGTGAGATGAGGTTATTTTGGATGCCATTGTCCATAATGAGGTTGGCCAATTCGTGTTTGATCTGGAAATTATGGGTGAAGAGAGGAACAATAGATGTGCCTAGGTCATTGGTGGTCATTAAAATGAGGGATGCATCTACTTCAGTAGGGTTATCAATAGAAACCACTTTATGATTATCCGGGGAGTCAATCGGAGAAATCTCAAAAAAAAAAGTTTTATTAGCGCGCATATTATTAAGTGCATGATAGTCAGCAGAAGAGTGTGAATTGGTCTTATGGAAAGAACACCAAGGTTCATTACGATATGAGGCAGGGAAGGACTATGGGATAGTTGATGGGAGATTAGGAGAATTATCAAGAGTGGATGGTTCGGATCGAGCATGAGGAGATTGGAGTCGAGGTACTTGCACTTTATGTTCCATGGCCAAGGCCCAAAGAAAATCATTTTCCAAGCAAGTAATTTTGAACATATCTACTTCATGACAAATGCTTAGCAATAAGCCATAATTGTTGACAATCAATACCTCTTCCGGATCGGTGATGTGGATTTGGATGTGAAGTTTGCAGAAGATGTCGATGTATCCTTGGATGTACTATTTGGAAATTTGTTGGAGCTACAATCATCTATCGAGGAGGTTCTAGCAATAGCCAAGTGGGTAGAAGCACTCTTTGAGAACCTGGTAGAATCCATCCCACATCGTAATGTGTGGTTTTTGTGTCTCGATCGGGTCGCCTCTATCCATGACCCAATAATAATTATCCAACTGAGTGTCCCAAAATGTCTTTGCAATTCCCTCGAGTTGCAAACCGACAATTTGATGCTTCATGTATTTTGTCATCTCAGGACATGTACGTAACTATATGGAAAGAATATGAAGCCAAGAGTCGACATTCTCTCCATTGTTTTGGTCTGCAAAGTTTGGTAATTGAAATTGTGTATCAAGTTGCATGGGTGTTGTATCTCTGCATTTTTGCAGACGAAGTAGCTCCTGGAGAGCCATCGTTAAATCCTAAATTGGAGTTGTGGCATTCGATGTGGAATCCTCTATAGACGTCTCTCTTCACGACAACATACTTTTCATCCACCACCAATGTCAATCTATCATTGGATGTTGCAATGAGAATCACTAAACTCCTAAGCACACTAAGAAGGCACTCAGTACCCTGAAGAGGGCCTGTGGATAATGGTGAAAGATGAACATGCTGGAAGCCTTGGAAATATTGAGAAGGACATCTGGCTATGGAAAAAAAAATTGTTGGATGCTCTCTCTTCTAAATTTTGTGGTCGAGAAAAAGTTGGCTTGGATCTAGGCTATGATACCAATTGATCCACATTTCTATCTGCAAAATTAAAAATGCAGCAATCGAATATACTGGAACACAAGAAATAAATGCAACACAAATACAAATATGCAGAGAATCAAAGAGAAAAACACTGGAAGTGAGAAGTAAGTGACCACTCCTTGTATTTCAACAAGAATACACCCTTTTTATCAGACTGGGTGAACTTTTGTTTACAACAACATCAAGAGACTTGTTGCTTTTATTTCTGACTAACAAGTTTTATTTCTCTTTTTATTAATTAATTGCTTGATGGAAAAAAAACATGCTAATTATTTATTTAGGAATTGCCCTGCTCAGCTAGACTGGAAAGAGAAGTTTACAATAGAAGCAACTATACATCCTCATGCTGACTCACACAGGAAGATGGCCTCCCTTTACGGCTGTCCAAATGTATCGGTTTCCACTCAATTGTCCACTCAATAATACCAAGCTATATTTCATTGGAACAATATGGAAGAGACTTCACATTAGCGACAACTTGATATATTTTTAGGTTTTTATGATGTGACAAAATTTGGACACCCTGCATTCAATTGAAAAACCTTCCATTTAGTGCATTTAGGGGTTCCTTAGCAGGAACATGAAATTGCATGAGGACATGCAATGATGTTGGAAAGGGGGAATGATGAGACTCCAAATTAATGCATTCTTTCCTCTCACTTGTTAGTTTTTGTGATTCTTTAACTACCAGTAAGGCCATTATGATATTCATAATCTCTCATTTTCCATTTACCTAAGCCACAAGTCCCACAAGGTATATATTGGATTATGTTTCTAAGTTTTTCTAGTTTATATTATAAAATTTAGAGTAGAGTTGTAGAAATTATTTTAGTTATGAATAAAATGTTGTTAATGTAAACATGTAATATGGATAAATAACCACAGATCACACCTTTGCAATGATCGAGTTGAGGAGTTCAAACTACACAATGAATCATCGCACCTACTACAAGAGAATCGGCGGTATAATTAACACACGGGAAAACATGGCATACCAAGTTCAAAGGATGTACACGCATATGTATAGAGTTCATGTATTGAAGAGGATTTATGAGGGTTTCAACACAAATCTACATTCACTCCTTTCTAGGAATCTAGGCGATTGCAAGATTTGCATTTAGTCTTTTGTTATTTGACAACTATGAATTTCCTCCTAAGGCACACCATCTTACAAACTTTGTAATGGTTAACTTGTATTTCTCCACAACTTTAGGGTTTTCATAACAATTTCAGTTTTAGATGTAGTTATGAATGATTCCAATAATAACACTATATATACAGTGATTTCTCTCATCTGAAAAAGCGAAGATAGTATATAGAATACTATTTGATTTTCGAATTTCAAGTAATAACATCAGTTTACTCAGAGTTTCATGCATTATCCACTTTAGTACTGTAGATAAAAGTTTTTTGATTGTTGAGTCTTTTGAAGGCAAGGCCCACTTCAAAGGTACAAGGCAATATTTTTTGTACAAGATTGTTTATACCTTTGTCTAGATTTGTTTTTTATAAGGTTGTTCATCATCTCTCTGCTATATTATGCATTTCCATTAGATTAACACTGACATATAAATATATTAGCTTGTTTTGGTGTTGAATGATTTCTTTTATACCTAGTTTTTACTATGAAACGATTGTATATTTGAGTTTCACAACAGAGCATAAGGAGGATAGAATTGTGGCTAGCCTTAGGTAGGATTTTTCCCAACTTAAATAGTGCCACCAGTGAAACTAGAAGAGTATGGTTAGAGTGTTTTTAAATGAATTTTATTTTTATATGACTTCCCTTTTTAGACTTTTGCAATTAAAATGGTTTGTTGGGAATTTTGTTTTTTTCAAATAGGCATACACTCAATGACCAAGGAATCTCTAGATTCTAAATTTGATGCATACAACACTAGTGTTTCATAAGTTCTCCAATGAAACCCATGTCTATAATTAAACGAAACTGTGAAATAGTCATCTTTTAAAGAGCTATATTCATGAATTGTTAAATTTCTTCTTAGTTTTCTCTTGGTACTCATCTCTCTGGCTCTCTAAGTTTCACCTATACTAATATTTCATCACTCAGTGCATTGGTTTCTAAATGTTTGGGATATGATTCACTAGTTTTATTAGGGATTAGATGTATTGGTCTTTTTAAATTTGGTTCCAAAAATTTATGGAATCATAGTGTTTCAAATTATTTTTGTTTGGTATGTGGATCAAGGGGTCTATTTTGTGTTTTGAATCTAGGGCTCTCCTAAGTTAGATTATTACCAATTTGAATTCAACTATGTCAACTTCAATGACCTTTGTTCTAGGTGTAGCAATTATGGATTACAAAGAATCTTATGAGATCCAAAGGGATCCTTGAAGGCATGGAGAGTCTATTCAATGCAATAGAATCTATGTTTCCTCGACAACCTCCAAGGTTCATAAAAAAAAACTTCAATGCACTTCATAAAATGAAATTTTTTTGAATGCTCTAGTTCAACAAAAGTAGAGAACATATGTCTTGGAAGAATAATGTAATATGTTAAGGAACATGGTGATCAAAGTGAATAAATATTCTCACTCCATAGCTTCAAATCACAGGATGTCAACCAAGTCGGTTCAAGTACATCTTAAGGAGGAGGAGATAGTGCACCAAATGATAGAATGCATGGACATTAGACAATACAATTATCTTCCTTCCAAAGTTGGACGGGAAGAAGCTAACAACCACCATGTATTTCGTTAATCTATATGTTTTTCAAATCAATTAGAATATTAGGTTACTTTTCTAGGAAGTATACCCACAAGGATAGATGGAATGTAATAATCACACAATCTTGAAAACTCTCTTATGTATCTTATGAGAGTTGTTGATTTTTTATGAAACTTCAGAAAAATATCACTTATATACTTTCTATTTAGTTATGTTATACTACATATTCATGCCCCAATGCTTCACATAATTATTGGCTTCCATATGAGCATGTATTGTGTGCTTCATGATATTGGAAGTGGTAGATAATGGTTTATGGCACAAGATAAATTCAAGAATTTATTTGATACATCTTTAAAACAATCAACATTCCACACCATAATAAATATAAGAGAATATCATAAGGCTTGGCATGCTTTGAAATGCACCATTTTACAAGGGAAACTTAGAAATTTTCTTAAGAAATTGTGTTCATGTCCACATGTGATAAAAATAGGTCAATGAGACTAGAGAATACAACAAGTCACCATAGTGATGTGAGAGTTCCATAGTCAACCTTAAGTGCCAAACAAAATATAAACACAAATGAAAGTAGAGTAAAAAGGAGTAAACCCTAACAAGAAACAAAGATAGATACATCATTATGGAAGAGGAGGAGAAAAGAAGGGAGCCACTACTCTGCACCATAAGTATAAGAAGAGGTGTAAGAGGAGTTGTCTCCATCATCATAAATCGCCAGAAATGTACAATGAAAAGTCTAATATTGTCCTTTGTGGAATGTTTGGTAAAGTATAATAAGGACTCTTGATGGAAACTATATAAATATTACACTACTCCAACAAAAAATCTTAAACATTGAAACTAAATAGAATAAGTCACTTCATCAAAGAGGGTCATGTAAAAGTATAATTTCAATTGTAACAAGTCCTCAACCTTCACCCAGGAGCTACCCAATCTTAATATACATAATTAAATCCACATAAAAATTATAAGTGGTAACCCTATATTCAATTCTTCACTAAAGTTATATCCCAAAGAATCCTACACTTCCATTTTCTAAAAATCGGGTTTTTAGTCTATGTCACTCTATAGGATCCATACCAACTTATAATCTACACTGATATCAAATAGTAGTGGATGATGATGATAATGAAACTAAAAAATAGAAGAGGATGAATACATATATTTTCTAATTAGCTATAAACACATTAATGCTAGGAGCAAATGCCAATAAAGAAGGGAACCTATAAGATGAACATCTACTTTTCCAAATGTCTCTTAAATGTTGTGATATATCAAATAAGTCATAAAATCCTTCATCCACTATCTATCTTTCCCATGATCGTCTCACCCAAAAACCATGATACTATTGGAGAGTTAAGCTAAGTATAGCTAGAAA
>JASDQU010687313.1:11076-23238 GCA_032191745.1 Picea mariana
GAAATTAAATAATGGAGGAATGTAGGGGATGGGGGACACTTGTACGGAGAGGAATTTTTAGGAATTTATTTTTAAAACTTTAATTAAATGAGATTTTAGGAAAGAAAGGAAGTTTGAAACTCTATATAATGAAGGAGGAAGAAGGACGAAGGACCATCTTCTGTTTGCATAACGTTATGCTATAGAAATATCTACTTGACTGATTTACTTGTGGGAGTTGGGGATACCCAACTCAGAGAGGAGTGGTAGCTTGACCTTGCGAGGCAAGCTGGGATCTAGTCGAAATCTCTGGATAGTGTGTGGGGCCCCTTTGGGGCTTGGGGGGCTAAGGGGGAAGAAGAGTACCCCTAGCATTGGCTGGGAGGTACTGGTGAAGTCTCGTTTGTCGACAAGCTGGAGTTGCACGGAGCGCACTAATGTCATTCAAAGCTGGTGGTCAGGAATCGATACACTCTTTTCATTTTGTATGGTAGAATATATTAGGACTTATGCTTGGTTCTTCTTATTTAATAGAGAAGTAAACTGATGTATTTAAAAAAAGATGAATGAAACTTTTATTAGCCTAGCTCAATGGTTGTTGTCTCCTATGGCCTTCGTTTTCCCACATGTCTAGACCACCTTGCTGTGTTGATTGTTTCCTTTGTGGTTGCTTAACTTTCATCCCAAGCTCACCAGTACTCACCTGAGCATTCGGCTAGGAGCCTGATCTATGGTCATCGTCTTAGCATTAAAATACCTATGGATCTCAACGCCATGCTTTGATGAGAGAAGGACGAACCTGTTAGCCGACTACCCTTGATGTTGTCCTTGGCTGAAGGTTCGACTTGCTCCTTGATGCATTTAAATAACCTTGAAATTTTGATTGATGGCGAAGTTCTTTATTTTGCACTTTTTAATCATTGGATAAATTTATCTCTGCATTTTTATATATTGTTGGACGAACCAACACTATGTTGCATTACCTCCCTCGCAACTTAACTCTGTGCTTGTTATTGACGTCCTTTTTCTCTGTGAATTTTATCTCTGCGTCGACTGATCCATCCTGAATTTTCATCTTGCGTGCTTTCCTTGCAATTATTTACCACTGTGCCTTATTTGTCGGTTGATATCCTTAGTCAGCATGGGAAAAGTTATGTCTCCGTTCTAGTTGTTGGGTATTTCATTGCGATTTTTTTCCCTGTCTTTATCCACCTTCTTAGCCTTTAAACTCGTTTCTAAATAAGAATTTATACAAGTTTTCGCTCGGCTATTTTACACAGTCCTTACCCGATCTGCTTGGCCCTTTTTACACAACATCGGGGTTGGGAGTTCTGGTTCCAAGTCACGGACCTTATTGTTTCAGACAACGATTTATTTTTACGTTTATGAATTGTATTGTGTTCTCTGTATCCTTGAAGGTGCTTGTCAATGTCCATTCAATTCTTGGGAAGCCACTAAATTATTTAAAAAGGGTTTCACATAGCGACCTCCCCTATTTCCAACGATTTTCTATCGAATCACTTGTTGTGACTGCTATTTAATTTGGTGACTGCGTTTCTTTCTAGTCATCGATCCTTTATGATTTAGCATTTTAAATCGCATTAATATGCATTTACCCAGCACTTGAATTTTTGGACAGCGAGTCATTTTAATGGATAGTTGCGGATCCATTGGACAAAGATTTAAATTTTTATTGCATCCCTATCTAAATCACTTATATCTTTCTCTCATTTGACTGCAATTTGTATGAATACTTGGACCTGCATTTTATGAACCTTGGACAACCACGTCAACAAATAGCTTGGTGAATTTTGTTTGGATTACACATGCAATATCATTTAATATTGGTAAAATTGTTATGCCAGCGATTCACCCAACAATCTAGTTATTTATGGATGGTACTCGATTAAAGGGGGTTCCCTACCTGTCCAACGTCTTCAGTAGACAACAATAACCTTTTATTTTTCCAAGCGTATCTTGGGTAATTGACATCGTTCCCGGATTAAAGGGGTAACATTCTGTAGCTTCACTCCAGGATTTTAATGACAACTTGAAATTCTGGAAAATTTACTTGGGCAATTTGGTGTATTTCTTTTTATAGCTGCCTTTAACCTCTGTTACCCTGCGTTTGTTTTTACCTTTACCTGACCCTGATTTTACCCTCGAATTTCTTTCCTTACTACCTGACAACGTTTATTTGGTTGGGAGATTCACCTGTACCTTACATGACAACGTATCCTCTTTTTCCTCTGCATGAACACCTACAGGGATAACGCTTCCATCGATGCAAGTATTATATCATTTTTCACCTAGTGCCTTTATATAGCGGTTAATGTAATTAGGTCAATGTTTTCAGGCTGTCATTCCAGTGTCAGCAGTCGATTGTTAGAACTCTTAGTAATTGCATTAAATATTACCCAAGGATACCTATAGAGACAACTATAGTAGCTAGTTATTCAATGTGTGTCAGACGTTCGCCTGCCAATTTAGTCTTAGCAAGGTATTTCACACAAGAATAAATGCATGGATAAGCATAATAACAATACATTACACACAAGAATCAATGCATAAATATTATAAGATTGACTATTTGTTTACACCAGAGATCTATTAAAAGTTCTGAACGACGACTTACTTGTTTGGGTCGACATCTTGACAGTCTTAACTTGTCCACTGTTTAATTGTTTATTGGCCACCTTGGGTAGCATTCACCTTGAGTAACCGTTGAGAGATGTGTTTTGTGAGGAACACATTTACCCCTTTTAGTTTCCAGTTGTTAAGTAGATGCGTTGGTTAACCTTACCTTTACTCAACCGCTCAATGTGAATAGGAAGCTGGTTAAACCTAACTACTTTTAAAAAAATGGCCAGATGGTGTGTTGGATGTTAAAGTCTTTAATAGCATTTTTAAACTCAGACATTGTAGTTTGATATTGTGAATGTTGTTTATATTTTGGCCATTGATAAAGTTAGATCGTATTAATGTTAGATTATATTTGCAGTTAATGTCTAGTTGTGATTTAGACTTACTAACTTGTTGCTTTTAGGGTTAAATTAGAATTGCAAATAGTTGACTAGCTGTAAATTTAGACTTACTAAACTGGATATGTAATTGATGCTAGTTGGATCTATAGATGTTGTCTAATTGGTAACTCAGACTCGCTAAATGGAGTCGTAATTCATGTTAAGTTCGGTTGGTAACTTTTTGACTAATGGAATTTAGACTGGTTAATCAATATGTAATTAACGCCAATTTAAATCATAGATAATGACCATTTAGCCTTGATTGATGGTTGGATGGTTGGCGAAATCACTTTTAGCTTGCGCCTTCTGTTGAGGGTGTTTTTGTTTATTATAGTTAATTTTTGTACTTAGCTTAGTGGCTTGGTCTGCTTGTGTTGGGCAGGATGTAGACACCTCCTTGTTCCTTGGAACAGTCACCATCCCTGAGACCTGAAATGTTCAAAATCGATGGGAGCCTGGGCTTGAGCGTTGCTTATGTGTCTTGGAGGTCCTAACCATTGGAGGGTAGGATGGACGAGTAGTCATTCTTATTCTTCATCGGTTGATTATCGTGCATTGCTTCCAAGTGCTTGGTGTTCTTCTTGGGTCGTTATGTTCTTTTCACATGAGTTTCTTGTGTCATGTATGTCGTCGTGTTGCAACGTTGAGTATAATGTCTTCATTACCCTTTTACACACAAAAAAAAAATTTGCACTTGTTATGTGAGGCTTGTTGTTGCAACGAAATGGGAGGTTCGTTACAATATAGCATAATAAAACCTCAGAAAAAGTACTCAACGCCTTGAAAAAGAGATAATTTCAGATAATAAGCCTCTTCGAGTGGGCAACCTTCTTTTACCCCACTTAAATGTTCAAGTACAAGATGATTCAAAAATGAAAATGTCTCCTTGGTATATATAGGAGACTAAGAGGTATAATTACAACTAATGGTCTAAAGCCGACATAAATAAAATAACATTACTAATATGATATGCCCCCATTAAGGGGTAATGAGCCAATATTAGGGCTTAATAGTTCTTGTGTAATTAGTACATACCTATATCTTTTTTACCATGTGAACTGAATGGTACCGAGATTTAGAATACTTGAGGTGAGATGTCAGTTCCATTATTTTTAGTATGCACTAGTCTGTATGCTATAGTAAATGAACCATTTTGTAAATAATGTTTAGAATCTTGTTGCATATAATAAACTTAACACACTAGTAAGTAAATTATTTTTAGTTCCCCGGTATATGTTTCAAATGTGAGCACTATACAATTTTGAAACAATAAATATTATTGTACGTTATATCATTTATGGAATGGTGTGTTTTCTCAATAGTACATAGCAATGTGTTAGTATAATTAATATGCATCGATGTGTATGACTCCTCAAAACACATCAATGTATATATTATGACACACATTATGTAGTGAATTCAAAAGAATATAGTGCACCGGTATGTATATATTTCTATTCATTGTTTTTTACAAATTTTCAATTAATTATTTCAAAATCAAATATTTTTTATAATAATATTGTTTTATATCCTTGTTATTGCATTTCAATATAATGATTGCTTTGATGCATTATCCAACCATTTAAACCTATGTTATTTGTAACAATGTAAATCATCCATGTATTAATTATCCAGGAACACAACATTTTACAATATTCGACAATGCAATGAAATAAGAAACCCATTTTATTACATACGAATAAGAGACCCATTGTCATACAAAAAGAGACAATGTAAAGGTCCAATACAATAATCAAATTGCAACCAATTTATAGTTTTTACATGTATTGGTAGCATATCCTCATGCAATTGGGACAATATGTCAAGTGCATTAAAAAAAATCCATGATTTTCATAGACAAATATTCCAAGACATACAAATTGCAGTATCATTCTATTATATTAATTTAAATTCATCGATTGAACTGTTGGCATTGCTCGAGTTGTGTTCATGCCTGATTTCTTCATCATTTGTAGGTGACATTGTAATTTTTGGTTTTTTAACATAATTGTTTCTTGATCGACTTGTTTTTTATGTTCCTCCCCTTCATCTTCCATCTACAAACATAGAAATAAAATGTAATAAGTATATCTACATTTATATACTAGAATATACATGATTGTGTAAATTAAAAAAAAATACCTTAGCACCAAGTCCTTCATAAACAATACACATTCTTTCGAAGCCATGCTTCACAAATTATCTCAAAATATCCTCTGTTGGTTGCATTCCATACTTTGTTTCATGCATGTTTAATATGACATGACAAAGCATAGTCAATATAATCAATACAAGGTTTTCTTGTTTTTTCATTAATTATAAAACAAGGGAAGTTAAAAAACAATGTTACTTGCAAATTGTTTAATTAAAAATTCATTCTTCAACATATACTTACAACCCATACTTAACCCGATGTTTATCAATTCATGGGTTAGCTCCTCTTTGTATGTTAGCACCTAGTAGAAGACATCCATGGACAAGTGTAAATTAATTATTTAAATATAAATATCACAACAAACATGAAACATTAAGAAAAATTGAAAATGTAAATACTCACAAAATTTGTGATCAACCCTTTTATTCCTCATCGTCCTGTGTTATGTGTTGAATGGATTCTATTTGTTTTTCTTTTCTCCAACAAAACAATTGAAAATTAGTATTTAATGTGATACATCAATTTGATGTACTCGTGCACCAACCATACATATACGCACCCCTACAGTATAACAATTCCATTGCAAAATTGAAAATGTTTCACAAATGTTTGTATTCATTCGGTGCTTTATGAATTAAGAAAATAATAACTTCCTAAGTATTGTTTATTACACATCGTCAAGCACTAAATAAATTTAATAAATGACGATTTCAATATAAAAAACAATAATTTTTCCATTTTAAACTCAACGGTTTGCTTTGTAAACAATGCGCCCCAATGTGTATTTAGGTAAAATGGACACCACCAATCACGAAAATGATTTTTTAATAATATTTCAAATTGAAATAAAGTTGTGATGTTTACAAAAAAATACACGTTGGTGTGCTTACTATGTATAGATCACACCAGTAACCGCAAAGGCATTTAAAAAAAAATGTCTGCAACGGGCGATTTGAGATCCAATCAATGAATGATTTCATTGCAAAGTATATTAAACACCCATATATAAAGAAACAAACCCTATAAATAAATTGTGCTTAAAAAAAATTATTCTTGTGAAATATAGAAGGAGAAAACAAAAAACAATGAGGAAATTAGGGTTTCCAATACCGAGGGGGAGAGAGCAGTAGATGCAAGAGAGAGAGAAGGGGGGGGGTATATAGGGAGAAAAGGGGGGGAGGGAGAGAGACAACATGAGAAATAGATAGGTCGAGAGTGGGATGGATAGAGAGAGAAAGGATGGGTAGAGAGAGAGAGAGGCTAAGAATAAAATTCAGATTTTCTATGTTCGAGAAAGACATTTTCATGGATCCAATAACTATTTCAGATTTTTAAAATCTATATTGAGATTTCTTGTATAGTTGGGTGGAAAAAAAATGATATTGTAGAAAAAAACAATAATGTTTTAAGTCTGTTGTCAAGTTATAAAAGTTATTCAAATTTATTTTGAAAGTTATATTGTTCTATGATACCCAAGATGACAGTTTTGGCTCAAATGCAAGAAAAAATTAATTATAATATCAAATGGCCAATTCTTCAAATTCCGGCTCATTCTATATCTTTGGAACTCCTTCAATTTCTCTCATGTCTATTGTAGCACGTCTATATTTTATTGAGAATTCATTTAAATTATTGAATTTATGTTATGTATGCATGTGAATTTTAATAGTTGTTCATTGAATTTTGCAGGATCAAGATTCATGATCAATTTCATATGCTCAAAACATTCCCATGGTCCCAAAATTCCACAATCTTTTATCAGAAGAAAGATAACGCAAGCAAATGTTTGATGAAAATGGAAAACTTGTTTACCCTATCAATCCTAACATGGAATATTCCATTAGCCAACTTATGTCAACACTATTACAATGTGAACTTGATATCTTTTATGTAGGAAACTATGTACGACGTAAGAAAAAGATGATTGAGTAATTGTAATTTTAGATTTTCAATGGAACTAATGCAAATGTATTTCTTAATTCGACATTTGTTTTTTATAGGGGTTGGTTTCATGTTTATTATTGGGAAAAAATTTCCATGTTTCTAACAATTTTTTGCTATAATGTTTAACCATATTAAAAGCAATGTGTTACTAATATTATCGATGTAATGTTCAATATTTTTACAATCATGATCATGACGTCGAGCGACCTATTCACCATCTACCATTGCACCCCACTACGATGTCAAGTCATGAGGTTTCTACTAAAAGAAAAGAGATCAGAGAGGAAGCATAGAGAGAATGGTTTAAACAACCACATATTCAATTCCCACTACATCTTGAGTCACCAATTCGAAACCTCAATGGTAACACTAGTTCTTCACATGTTGGGGATGAAGGAAATGATATAGAGGTTGGTATGGATGATTTCTTGTGCGATACCCATGCCATGGATGGAATTTTTTTAAAGGTATTCAAGTAAAATGAACTAGTGGATGACGTTGATGTCATAGATAACTTCTATGAAAGTCTGGAATCTACTTCCACCACCTCTGTATTTGGTCCAATATAGGGGTTTGTAATGCCTACCTAGCTAGGGAAAAAAATGTTACTGTACAACTTGAAAGTAATGTATGGTATGTTAGATGTGTTTTTCTCGACACTTTTTAAGTATCTAACCATTAAGTCCCCTAAATTTTTAACGAATCTTGTTACACAAAGCAGGAAGAAAAGGGTTGATTTTATCCATGCTTAATGACAGTGTAAATTTCTATTGCCGACTAATTGCAAGTTACTCAAATATAAGGTACTTCCGAGTGATAACATCTTGCCCGATAGCTACACAGAGGCAAATAAAATGTTGAAAATGTTTGGTGTTGAGTACATATCATACCATGATTTTTTGAATGATTATATTCTATACAGAAACAAATAGGCGAACAAAGACATATGTCTAGAATGTGGGCATGATATGTACCATAAAAAAAAAATAAAGGGTAAGTCAGATGGTTCTCCTCATAAGATATTGAGGTACATTCTTATAATTCCAAGGATTCCAAGTCTCTTTCATTGAAAACAATTATCCATGTTGCAGGGGTGCATGCCTCACATAGAAGTGAGCCAAGAGTTATGTGAATTCAAGCAGATTCAATAGCCATGAAGCATATAGAGGATACATGTCCTGATAAATTCAAGGATGAAGTACAAAGCCTCCAATTTAGCATAGATATGGATGGTGTTAAACCATATTCCCTCCAAAAAACCAACTATTTTATTTGGACATGGTAGTGATCAATAACAATACCCCCCATGGTTGTCCGTAAAGAATGAACATATTATGTTGACTCTTATAGTCCTGGGTAGAAGATAAATGAAGAGAATGGATGCCTACCTCCAACTAGTGATCAATGAATTTAAGAAACTATGGGAAGGAATACATGTATATGATGTATCAAGACCCATCTCAATGGAGAGTTATTTTACGTTGTATGGCATATGCATATACCATGCATGATTATCCAAGACTAGGAGTTTCCTCTGGTAAGAAGGTTCATTGATTTTTTTTTATATATAATTTATTTGGCATACATCATTTGGTGCAACTATATATTTGACACTAACATGCTATGTATACAATAAAATCACAGGTCTTGTAACAAAAGTTTATCATGGATGTAAATGTTGTGGACCTTCTATAAATCCTAGGTTGTCCAACCACCTATGAAAGATGGTGTATAATTGTTTGATGGTATTCCTCTTAGAATACCACCCTTTTAGAAGAGTTGCATATTCTTTCAAAGGTAAACCAGAGATAACCCAAAGATCTTAAATAATGGCATCGACATATTGGAATAGGGAATATGACACAGAGAAGAAAAACGAAACGAAAGAATTGTTTGATTCAAATGGGGAACCTATGTTCAATGATCCTAAATATTTTGACACCTATGTTGAGAAAATGCACATTGGGATGAAAATAAAATTTGTATTTTATGAGCTTTCATATTGGGAGCATGTTAAGATTGGCCACTTGCTAGATCCCAAACATATATTTAAAAATGTTTCATCTTATTTATGGAGACACATATCATGGAATAAAAATGACATATTAGCTGTCAAGAGAGATCTTGTTTCTTTGAATACAAAAAAGAGACATTGGCCAATAAATGAAACTAGAGGAGAGGTTCGTCCCACTTGGTGTTTTAAAGAAGGTGATGTCCCATGGATTTTGAAAAAAGATGATCCTTTTATGGAAAAATGATGGTATATTGGGTGTGAAGGCACCTTTTTTATATGGGTTGACTCTACTATGTTGCTTCACTATAGACGATAATTTTTCGGGGTTGAAATCACATGACCATTCAAAACTTCTAAGGGTACGTATGTTGAATACATTATTCTTATTCTATACTAATGTTGAGAGAAATGTGTTATGAACTCACAATTTTATGGAAGTTAATGATGTGTGTGTCTATTTTGTAGTGTCATTATCCATTCTTCATGCGTGTTTGTGTGAACTGTGACTTCCCCCAACACCTGCAATGTACCATGTTGAAATTATCTGCATTTGTATGTTGGATCACATCAAGGGATATTCATATGGCTAGAATTCCACAGTGACGTCAAGATATAGTTGAGATTGTTTGTATGTTTGAGAAGGAACTTCCCATGAGTTTTATGGACTTGCAAGTCCATCTTCTAATTCACCTAATTTATGAGGTTGAATTAACTTGGGTGCTCTCGTTTCGTTGGATGTTATTATTAGAGAGGTACATGAAAAAATTGAAACGGTTTGTTTGACAAAGGGAAAATTCAGAGGGCTCTATGGTAGAGGGGTACATAATATATGAGTCAATATATTATTCCAGTGAGTACATCAAGAAAATTGATGACACAGAAGGGGAATTTTTTTGGGACAACCATCAATATGAAGAAAAAATGGAAGGGGAGCTACTCCAAACAATAAAAAAAAGGCACTTGATAAAGAGTAAGTCAGTTATATTTTTTCAATTTAGTACAGATAAATTTCTTACATTGAAGTAGATAACATATAGTTCATCTCATGCTATTTGTTTTGAATTATTTTATACATCAAAAAATTTAGAAATTTTGATGCCATCAATAATTTTGTTCTTTAAGTTGATAATATATATTTGATCTCATGCTATTCATTTTGAATTTTTGTATACATCCACAAATTTAGAAATGGATGGAATCAATAAATTCGTTCTTTACAACACGGAGGAAACGCGACCATGGGTCACATTTTATGAAGAGAAAATAAAGAAATGAGATAGTGACATGAAAACATTCATATGGTTGAATGGTAGAAGCATGCCTTATCCTGATCATTTAAGAGGAAATATGCCAAAAATATGTCCCAACAGTTGGGTGGCTAACCAGATACAAAAGAAATATGCAGTGTTCGATCGTAACCCACGTGGAGAAGATATGGATGCACTAAACATAGGGATTAGGTGCAATGAGTCTATAATAACCTCTGAGTACCATGTTCTATTTATAATATTTCACATTCAAATTGTAACATGTATTATGCTTTTATTAATGCTTCAATTATTAGACATATGGCATCGTTCTTTGTTCACATTTTTACAGGTGCATTTGTTCCCATCTATGTGGGAATATGGACATCATTTTTGCATTCAGTATGATAATGATGGACACATCACACAAGATTGTGGACTGGAGGTCAAGTTCAACCAATCTAGTCATGCTAGCCATTGTGATGAAAAATTGATAGAGGGGAAGTTAGGTTACATTGGAAAGGTATAAGAGATCATGTAAGTGGACTTCTCATCATTTCAATGTGTTATTTTTTGTTGCAAGTGGTGGGATACCTTCGACTAGAGAAATTTAAAGGAATATTGTGATAGTGGGCTAATATGTATTAACTCTTAAAAATGTGGGTTGAAATTAATGAGCCTCATGTTTTCCCAAAACACTGCAACCAAGTTTTTTTTTACCTGGATGTGTTGGATGGGGATTGTTGGTTTATACTAAGATATGATCTATCATCTAAACATCATTTTGAGAACAACAATGTTACAATTCCAAGCGATGAAGACTAATTTGTAAATGATTTGTTTTGACATTTATATTGTGGACATGTCATTTTATTATGAGTATCTTAATGGAGAATTATATATTTTTATTAATTTTATAATTATGTTGGATATTAAAATTTAAAAAACATTTACAATGACTATATTGGAAATACATTAAATAGACGTATAAGCATAAGATGTGGTTTTGATATATTTTTATTGTCATATTTATTGTTTATTATAGAAAATTTATGTTGTATTGTATTAAAATATGTTTATGTTAACCTTTGAATTACTAATAATTAATTTAGATATCACAAAGTTGATGGCCTACAATAGTAAATATTTATTTTAAATTATATTTTATTTAACAAAAATGAAGATATTAAAAAAATTCAAAGTTCAAAATTTGTATTGTTTGAGAAAATAAAAATTCAAATAAAGATATAGTTACTTTGATGGAACTTCTAAGGACAATTCTAACAAAATTAATGTGTGCAACGTCTGCAACATCTACAATACTTGTGGTGTTGGCATTACCAACTTTGATGGCATTCCCCACCTTAACTAGTGCAACTATCATGGCTTTCACCCATTCCACTGCATCCTTTAGTTTTATAATCATATAAAATTATATTAATCATTCTTTTTGCATTCTCCTTGGAATAAGCATCAATATAGGAAGGACATGGAAATTCTAAAAGATTCTTTTTTCTAGAGCCTAGTCATAATTAAGGAAATTTTTAATGATCCATACTTATCTAAAAGTATATAAACCTTTGTCAATTTTACTAATTCTTAAAATACTAATTACACAATGTTGGGTGATATTATTTTTAAATAGAAGATTCATAAAGTGTGTATTAGAGTATTATTTTAAGTTTAATTGAATAAATATCATATATTATAATAGTTGGATAATATAAATTAAAAGAATCTTTGGAAAACTTAAATATTAATAAAATATAATAATTGTAATTTTAGTAAAACAATTATATT
>JASDQU010687313.1:23258-34862 GCA_032191745.1 Picea mariana
TTTAAATTATATTTTATTTAACAAAAATGAAGATATTAAAAAAATTCAAAGTTCAAAATTTGTATTGTTTGAGAAAATAAAAATTCAAATAAAGATATAGTTACTTTGATGGAACTTCTAAGGACAATTCTAACAAAATTAATGTGTGCAATGTCTGCAACATCTACAATACTTGTGGTATTGGCATTACCAACTTTGATGGCATTCCCCACCTTAACTAGTGCAACTATCATGGCTTTCACCCATTCCACTGCATCCTTTAGTTTTATAATCATATAAACTTATATTAATCATTCTTTTTTCATTCTCCTTGGAATAAGCATCAATATAGGAAGGACATGGAAATTCTAAAAGATTCTTTTTTCTAGAGCCTAGTCATAATTAAGGAAATTTTTAATGATCCATACTTATCTAAAAGTATATAAACCTTTGTCAATTTTACTAATTCTTAAAATACTAATTACACAATGTTGGGTGATATTATTTTTAAATAGAAGATTCATAAAGTGTGTATTAGAGTATTATTTTAAGTTTAATTGAATAAATATCATATATTATAATAGTTGGATAATATAAATTAAAAGAATCTTTGGAAAACTTAAATATTAATAAAATATAATAATTGTAATTTTAGTAAAACAATTATATTTTAACTTTGTCTTGTAATCTTTGAATAATAAAAATTAAAAAAATAACATTATTATTACACCATCATTATTATTATTGAATAATTATGTTATAATTTTATTATTATTATATATGAAAAATACATAAATATTCAAATCACAATAATTTCACTCATCATATTTAAGTATTTTTGTTTGTAAACATGTTTAACCAACATAATGTATCATGTTAGACAACAAACAATTCACCTTGAACAAAAATTAAACATTATATGGAATTAATGGTTATAACTTTTTGCAATCACAATAAAAATTAAACACTTTCATAAAAGTAACGTTAAACATTATATGTCAACTGTAAATTTAAGTGAGTGACACATATCAAATTTCACTTAAAATAGAGAAATCATTAACAATGTTCGTCATTAACATACTCATAATACATTTTATAAATCAAACAACAACAACCACAACATTATATGAGAAACATAATATACATGAGCGATATACATATGAATATACATGCCAAACATACATCTCAACAAAATCTACAATAAACATCTCATATATAGATATCAAGTCAAATATAAAAAATTCAAAATAAATTTCAAACAATACCACTACTAGCTAGGTGCATTAGTTTCTATGCTACCAGAGGTAGAGCCTATATCAAGAACAAATATCTCAAAAATAAATGATAGAAAAAGTGCACTATCAAGTGTCTTTATACCAAAATCATGAAGATGTGTAGTAGTACATGATGTGAACATAGAGTCCAAAGCATCAAAAGCTTGTGAAACATGTGGAGGAAGAGGAGGAGGAGGGATATCGGTGGATTATTACACATGTGGACTAGGATAAATACAATGATCCATAGATGGTGACACAAGTGGAGGAGGAGGAGAATTACTAGAATATGGTGATGCATGTGGAGGAGAAGTAGGAGAAGGAGGAGGAGGAGGATTAGACATGGATGTTGATTTAGACACATGTGTATGAGAAGAAGGAGGAGGTGAAGGAGGAGGAGCAGGATCAAACGTGGATGCAGGCTTAGTCACATGTGGAGGGGAAACAACAATATCGGTAGATGGTGTAGCCAACCCATGTGGAGGAGAATCATGAGGAGGAGGAGGACCATGTGGTGGAGTAGATGATGTGGATGTCTCTTTTGATGAGTTAGATATAGTGGGATCATAAGAAACACCCCTCAATGTTTCGATGAGGTTGACAACACCAAAAATATGACACATCAACATTTTCATTTCATAAGGAAAATGCCTCCATATAGTAGAGATATCATCTACCTATAATATGTCTCTAATGGTTACATGTATCACTCCATGACTAGTCATGATACGACATATCTCATCCACCACCTCTACTCAAACTCTCATATCTAGCCTGTGTGGCATGTGGGGTCTCTATACTACTAGAGGCTAGTCCTCTACCTCCTCCATCACCTCATGCTTGTGTTGGGGAGGTGCATCCCCCATATATGTGTCAATATCTGCAAAATAATAGATGATAATAATAATATAATTGAACAAAATGTTACAATAAATTACATGTATATTAAAATAAGACACAAAAATATCCAAATAGATTGATCAAAACATAATGATAATATTACCACTCTCATATGTTGGCTCCTCTACTGTAAATAAAATGATTGGAAATGGTCTTCAATTCATCCCCATGTACGGGTACTCTGCAATATCGATAACATGATTGTCCTCACTAGACAATAAATCAAATGCCTCCCTATCCACTAGTGTAATGGGAAACTTGTACTAGCCCCTCTTAGGAGACAACTACCCCCACATGCACATACATGCATCAAACATAGGCCTATAAGGAAATCAAGGTACTACTAGCCCAGTGTCATGAACCCTCTAAAAATATAGTTTATACAACTCTAACGTGAATGGGAAGAATCTCTTCCTAGACCAAATAGTGCAACAATGATCTAATGCATGAGAAAACCATCTCAAGAAAACATCCTCCCACCTAATCAATTGAGGCCTTTCCAATAATCTATATACATAGTACAACATATAGGAACTAATGTCCTTCCCATCAGACCTATAGTGTGATAGTTTCAAGAGCATAAGACATAGGCACCTAATGTCCCATCTCTAAAATGAAGATATCTGCAACTGACCACCACAAAATTGGAACTCTGAAGCCGAATGAACATGAAGACCAACATATCTTTGCAGATATACCAACTAGGTCTCTCCTGTAACACTATACAACAGTTCAAGTAAATGGGGTAAATAATCCTCCCTCCTAGACAACCCAGTGATGAAATAGAGATCCTCATCTGTGGGATGAGACCACAAATCGAGACCTACCCTGAACCTTTGTCTCACATGATCCTAGCAACATATCAACTTATGTAACAACAAAGAGTTCCCCCTAAGGGATGTATCTTCCTGATAAAAATTTAGGAGGCCAATATCCATCAAAAGGTCCTCTGTAGACTATGAAAGAGGGTGATTGAATAACTCTCTCTCCCTCTCCCTAGCCTCCCACTCACGCAAAAATGTGTGTGTCTCGACATGTTGTCGCTCCTCCTCCTCCTCCTCCTCTTGTCATTGTCATCTTTGATTCACATAAAATTATTGTTAGGAACATATATATAGATAAAATAATTTGAAATTATAAAACAAATACATATACAAATGATGTGTATTTAAAAAGATACAAAATTATTTATTTTTTTCTAAAAAATGTTTAAAAGAAACCGGTGTGCCACAAACAACACATACACCCAAACACTGGTACATGCTATTTAACAACACCACCTAATGGTGTGTCCTATAGGATTCTCCATAATGAATCAGTGCCTTTAACGTGTCGATTCAGTGCTTTTAACAACACCAATTCATTTCGTTAAGAAAGATGCACCATAACACTAAAATTTATGGTGCGCAAATTCACAGTTCCCTTTGTTAAACCAAAATCACCAGTTCTCCAGGTCTACCAAAGCACTGAAATGTTGTATATTGGTACATTGTATTACTAACACACTGCTAAAAGGGCCTTACAGAAGACAAACCACACTATTTATTTTTCAAAACATGCCATAGTGAGTACATTTAACATTTGTGCATCGGTGCGCCATAACTATTCATGTACCGGTGTGGATTTCAACAATGTGCCTACTTAGTCACACAACTCTAATCAATTATTACAAATTATCCTTGGTGCCATTGTCTTTACAAAACTAGTGTGTTTGTTCGATTGATGGGAACTGCTAAGTTGAACTTCATTATCGCAGCTGAAGCAGTGCAATGTGTTACTATTAATGAACTGGTACCACTGTGATAATGGAGCACCCGTGTTTTGTTATGTGGTGTGTTGTAAATGATATAACATCAGGAATTAGGCATCCAATGAGATGCCCTGCTATGCCAAGTAGGGAAATATATGTTATGATGCATTTTTGTATAGAGTATCTGTGCGTTAAGTTAAATGGTTGCACTACTACATTAATTTTTGAAAATCATTAATTTAGTGGCGTCGTTAGTTAAGTGAAGTCTATCGGTGTAGGTAGAAGCCAATTTTACATTGGTCGTGGGGCGTTCCAAAGGACACACCACTTTGTTTCTATAATTTATTATGGTGCTTTTGCTTGGATGAAATTGGTGCATACATATATATGGGACACACTAGTGGTGGTGCTCACTGTAAATTCAAGAAATTTTGCATCGGTGGAAGTGCCCACTATAAATTCAACATAATACACCCTACGTTGGGAAGAGCCAAGACATTTAGGTGCACCAAGTGAAATTGGAAAAAAATGGAAAAATGTCAAATTTCAATCTAAATTAAAATTTTGATTGGATGAAAATGAAAATAGAAAGGTAACAAACAATTTACAGGGACTTTTATGTCCCATGGAGGCAAGGTTTTACTATTGAGAAGAAATTAAAATTCGTGGTAATTTCCAAAATTTGGAAATGTGTGCAATATACCAATGAAGCCATCCACATCGGTGTAGAGAACCAAAAACATGGTGTCTTAGGAAGGGTGTTGAGCCTCTATGCTTACTTGCGAGTTTGGAAGCATGAGATGCACCGTAACAATGAAAATTGGATTGGTAATTATTTTTTTATTTACCCTACGATGGTGCACCTAATGACAGTGAGGCATATTAATGTGTAATTTTCAATGGCACCGATGTGATTTATTCAGTGCATGCAATTTTATTATAAATTATGGTGGTGATTTTGAACATTGACACACCAATGCTTTATGTTTCATGTACACTTATATGTGGTTGGTTAAAATGGGGCACCAATACGTTAAATTTTATATATCGTTAAGATAGCAGTGTGGTTAATGAAGTGAAATGTATTGATGCATGTCAAAGAAAATTATGCATCAGTTGTGGGGCATTCCTAAAGACACACTGCATTGTTTTTATAATTTACCATGGTGCTCTTGCTTGAATGGTACTGGTGCATACATATATATGAGATACATCGATGGAAATTCTCACCATTGAATTAACACAGTCTACACCACTTCAGGGTGAGATGAAGTGTTCAGCTGCACCACACAAAATTGGAAAAAATGACAAATTTCAAGATAAATTCAAATTTTGATTTGATGAAAATGCAAATAGGAAGGTAATAAATAATTTACCTATCCTCTTATGTCCTAAGGAGGAATTGTCACATCGTTGAGAGGAAATGAAAATTCATGGTAATTTCCAAAAATTAGAAATGTGTGGAATCTACCAATGGAGATAAAGTTAGTTTAGAGCACCAAAAACAAGGCATCTTAGGAAGGAAGGTGAGCATCAGTGATTTCTTGAGAGCTTGGAAGCATGATATTCATTTTAACAATGAAAATCAGTTTGGTGATTTTTTTTATTTACCCTATCGCAGTGCACCTGACGACAGTTAGGAACACCTATATTTCATAATATTCAACAATACCAGTGTGATTTATTCAGTGCGTGTATTTTTTATTATTAAGTATGGCAATGCCTTTGAAAATTGATGCACTGGTGTGTTATTGTTAATCTATGCATCGATGTGTATATACCTTAAAGGCACACTAACAAAAAAACTCCAAAAAACACTCCAACCACCTTCCTATGCTAACAACGTTTGCTATGAACAATGAATTTTCATTTGAACATTTAATCTCGGGGCAGTATGTTTCAGGTGCACACTGGTGCATATATACCATAAAGGCACACCGAAAAAAATTCTCTACAAAAACCTCTAGCCGCTCACCTCCTCTAACAATATCTTCTATAAACATATAGAAGAATAATTTTCCAAGAAGGTTCTATAAAAAACTCCACAAGAAGGTGTCCTCCTTGTAGAGAGATTTATATATGCCCAAATTTGGAACTCTTGCAAATCACCATTCACAGCACTTGGAAATTGAGATGACCCTTGTCTTTTTGAACTACAGAAACTTATATCATGATCAAGTGAAAAAAGGAAAAAATGGAACATGCTATGGAATGCATCAACTAAACAATCCCCATCACTATATGAAAATGCATCCAACCTAAAAATAACCTTGTTTTACAGTACATGGTAAATCATGCATTGCTCCCTAACTTTATATGTTTCAACATATTTTCTCTCTACCACCTTTTAATTTATGTCATTCATACCAACACTAGGCTATCTCCATAGAATCAAACACCCACTACTACATATTGAAAAATTTGCGACGACTACTTGTGACGAAAGTACCCTTTTGTCGCAAAATTCAAGAGAAAAAGTTCAATTTTTCAATTTTGTTATAAATACAGCCCATATTCGTTGCTCTCTTGATGGAATCAAATGCTCATCTCTTTTGCAATGATCACGAAGATAGTGGACGATCATCTCTATTTCGACGAACTTGTGAATTCATCACAAGAGAAATGATAGCTATTGACCGTTACACTATTTGATATAGTCCATATTGATCGTTGTACTCTTTGACAAAGTTAAAATTGATTTGGTCAACTTTCGTTGCAAGAGAGATGATATGACTGTTATGACCATTATACTCTTTGACAAAGTCAACATTGATTTGGTCAATGTTCGTTGCAATTGCGACGACAGTGACCTATAAATATTTTATGAATTAGAGATGTTGCGACAATCTTGCTATAACAATGACGGTTCAGAAAGGGTATTTTTGTACGGAAGAATGTCGCAAAATATAACTAGAGGTGGGGAAAAAAGTAAAGCAGGTGAAAAGGGTGATGGTAGATGTTATTTCCCTTGCAAAAAATGTTCCCTCTTATGTCTTGTAAGAATTTTAATAGCAACAACTACAAAACATTGTAGGAAATATGGGCACATTGATGGCGGATCAAATGAATATCATCCCATGGTAATTAGCTATGTATTCATTATCTGTTTTTATATTGTCAATTTTATATAAAATTATATATATGTATATATATTGTTTGAATTTTTTTTATAGTACACATTGATTTTGCATGATTGTTTGTAATTATAAAGTTAGAGTTTCCCTCTAACTTTCCACAGAATATTGCACCAAGTAGTAGTAGAAATGATGTTGTACAAGCTGAGGAACATGATCAAGAAAATGACGATCTCATGGAAGAATATGTTGGGACAAATCATGTTAATGATCCCATGGAAGAAGATGATGGGACAAATCAAATGATCCAAGATTTGTTTTCTTAGCTAGATGAGGATGGGGACAATGATGGTATTTATGATGAACCTCTATTAGAAAAGGCAAATAAATGACTTTATGAAGGATCAAGAGAAAATCTTCTCTCCTCTACATTGCTTCTAGTGAACTTAAAGGTTATGAATAATTTTTCGAACACTTGTATGACACAGATCCTAAGGTATGTAATATGTTTCATCTCATATTATACATAAATGTTGATTTTTTTCTATTTGTTTTCAGTGTTAATTAATGTGTAAAGTAAGAATGCAATTTTACAATTAATATTCTTTACATTAACTAGTTATTTGTTATGTTGTAGATTGTTAGGTGAATTTTTGTTACCATCGTCAAATATTTTACCTCGCACATATCAAGGTTTGCATGCCATTATGAAAGACATTGGAATGGATTATTAAACTATAGATGCATGTCCTAATGATCATATTATATATTATGGACAACATGCTTCAAAAACATAATGTCTGCAATATCTTATCAGTAGATATCGAACCTATCAAGTAACAAAAAGGGTGCCTCGAAAGGCTCTTCGTCATATTCCCATAATTCCATGTTTGCAACGATTTTTCAGGTGTGAAAGCATAGAAAAATTTATGGATTACCATGCACGTAACATAACTGGATATGGTGTTCTTAGAATGCCTGCTGATGATTATGCATTTATGAAAATTGAGGAAAAATGGGCAGATTTCAAAGATGAACCTCGTAATGTTAGGCTTTCATTGACAGCTAATGATGTTAATCCATTCAGAGAGCTTAGGTCTATTTACTAAGTGTGGCCTATTTTTGTTATCAACAATAACATTCCTCCTTGGATGTCAATAAAGAGGGAGCACATAATGTTGACAATGATTGTTCCAGGTATTTGTTTACATTAATATTTTGAATCTAACATTTTCATTTCTTTCATTTTTTGCATAATTTATTTTGTTTATTTATTTACTTATATATACATGATATCATGGTTATAGTAATTATGTGTAATTTCAAAAAATTAGGTAAGTACCAATTTAAAGATATGAATGTATATATTGAGCCTCTTATCAACGAGCTACTAAAGTTATGGGCTGACATCACTATGTATGAAATCTGTAAACCAATCAGGGAGAAGAAATTTAATTTCCGTGGAATACTTTTATGGACAATTCATGATGCCTCGGGACTAACACATTTTTGTGGTATGTAGCATTCTAATATTTCTCTTTAATACTGTATAATTTTTTAATGATATCATGCTGCATGTTTAATTTTTAAATAATCTCATCGTATAACTGACATTAATCCATTTGTTGAAGGTCTTCAAACAAAGGGTAAATTTGCATGTCCATTTTTTGGTCCTAAGATGAAGTATCATCATTGAAAAAGTTTAGGAAAGGTGGTGTTTGATGAGTATAGGTACCTCCTCTCTAATAATCATAGGTACCATACTACTGAAAAACATCTTTTCAATGGGAAAGAAAAGACTGGTTTAAAACCACGAAGAATGACACCTCACCTATGTAGGTTGGAATATAATATAAATCGTCAAGGTACTCAATTTCTTTATGTATCGTATATCATGTAATGTTTTGAATGCTTATTTTAATCATTGAATTTATTTTACCATATTTAATAATTATTTTTGTGATTTATTTTATGCTTCATGAAGGCCACCATCAAGAAGGTATTAATAATGGGCTTCCATGGGGAATGAAATGTTATCCCACTCAATTCATGAGGTTTCCCTACTATGAGGAGCTAAAAATAACTCATTTGTTTGATACAATGCATATCGGGAAGAATGTGAAAAAAACGTTATGGCGAATCATAGATAGTAGGAGGGACAAAGAAAAAATTGTCAAAATTTGTACTGACATTCAGGAAGCCAATCATACAATGAAAAATGTGATCCGATCAAATAGATCATATGGAATAGACCGAAATAACCTTCCATGGTTATTAACAGAGCAACAAAGAAATGATGTAAAATAGGTCATTCAAAAAATTAAATTTCCCATGGGTTTTGCTTCAAACATAAATAATATCTTAACGAAGAAAGGTGAATTTGGTGGGGTAAAAACACATGATTGGCATACCTTCATTAAGGCAATAATATTGGTATACATATTTATATATTGGCCTTATACATCTTTAAATTTTTATTTTTTTTTTGTCTACTTTGGTCAAAACAAATAATGATTCATTTTTTTGTTACAGTATGTTCTACTACTATCTCTCTCGAAAGACTTTGACAACAACGTCAAACAAGTTATATATGATCTTGGAAAATACATGAGGTAATTAGTTGTGATTTATATGAAAAATGTTCTTTCAAATTATTATTGTACTTAATGACACATATTTTACTTGTAATGTAATATATTATATTATGTTATGTTGAAACATGTTATTTTCTTGTGTCATGATCTCATGTAGATGGTTTTCATTGAAAGAAATCCATGAAGATGGTATAAAGTATTGGAAGAGAAAAATTCCTCATCTAATTTGTGAAATGCAAAAGTATATAACTCCAACATTTTTCAATGCACAAGAGCACTACCTCATACACCAAGTTGAGGAGATTCAAATTTGTGGACCTGTTCACACAAGGTCAATGTGGATGGTGGAGAGGCACTTGAAATCATTAAAGGCGTTGGTTAGACAAAGAGCATGTCCTGAGGGTTCTATGGTGGAGGGATATATGGTATATCAATCCATGGTGTATATTAGTCATTATCTTCCTAAATTTGCAGTACAAACTATGCATGTAGTGGATCTCTTTTGGGATGTGAACTCCATAAAAAAATTTGAAGATCAGGAGCATTTGTTGGGGAAAGGTAGAGTGAAAAAAATGAGAGGTAATATATTAATAATTGTGGAGATTTATATTAATAATACATATAAAGTTTCATTTTTTTTTATATGATCATACTCATTAATATATTAATATAATTTATTTCATAAATTATTAATATTTATAACCTGCATGGATGTTATAAATAATATTTATATTGGTGAATTATGATTTTTTGATTCAGTTGCTCAAGAGTGGGATGCACTACATTTATACATTGCAAACAATCTTGACTGGATGAATGTATGGATTAAAAGATGTAAACAACATAATGGAGGTAGGTTATCATGGAAACGATTGTCTGAATTGGTTATAGAAGCTCATCATAACAAATATTCCAATGTTACGCAAAGGGAAATTGATTTAGCATATGGTTTGAAAGATGGACATGAAAGTAAATTCACCCATTTTATTCATTTATTTTATATTATATTAATGTGACTAGATGTGTACTATATATTTCAGATACTTACCAATTTATATAAATATATATGTTAATTTATTAATTGACAATGTATATTTTACATATCTGGCATATTGCAGTTGAAACACCACAAGGCTATGTGGTGCAATGGTCGTAAATTTAGCATAAAACAACTGGATGAAACACGAAAAACTTTTGATAGTGGGATAACTGCAGTATTCCAGGTCACTAATGTTTCCTCTAGGAGTGACAGACATCTCCGAGAATATGAAAATAGATACTATGGGTATTTAAATGATATACTTGAGTCTAACTTTAATTCCTTCAATTTCGTTTTGTTCGATGTCAAATGGTATAGGTTACGAATGCATGAACGCGATGAGGAAAGAACTATTATTCAACATGACAACATATTTCCAATGATTAAAACAATGGTTTTTGAAAGAGGACATGATCACTTTGTTTTTCCAAGCCAATGTGAAGAGTTCTTTTACTCAAATGTTCTAGGTGAGAGGGATTGGTCATTTGTTGTTAGATATAATCCAAGAGGAAGGCCAATTAAGTATACTCATTTACAGGAAGAAGATGATATTGAAGATCAAGAAGATGATTCGCCAGATCAGACAAAGCCGAAAGATCATGCAGGGTCGAAAAATGAAGAAGACGAAGGAGATCATGATCCAAGCGTAGGATACAATATTTCAATTCTTGATGATGATGTCGATGAAAATATGTTTGAAAATGACATTCATGATGATGATGATATCGTCAATCCTTTCAACATTGTTTATGAACCAGATGATGATACATATATCGAGTTTGATGAAGAAGATCAAGATATAAAATAAGGATGATTACACACATGTTGAGGTTGGATTAGGTACGTGACTATATATTTTAATTTCTATGAATTATTCTCTTAAAATAATTTACTTATAATGTCATGGGTTAATTACATGTTTTTAAGTTTTATGAGACGTTTTTATATCCTATGTTACATGTTTTTTAATTATTATGTGAAACCTAAAAATAGT
>JASDQU010687315.1:0-21351 GCA_032191745.1 Picea mariana
TTCTTCCTGTTGAATGTGTATGTGATGTCTTCCCTGTAACCTCAGCCTGAGTCTAGATTCCTTGCCTTGGGGTGGAGCTCGGTCCCAGCTCGGGGGTGACCTACTGTTGAGCTGAGGAACAGTGTGGTCTAAGTCTGGGAGGTTCGTGGAAGGCCTGCACTTGGTTGGTGAACGCTACAGCAGATAAAAGATAAGTAATCTGAGTTATGTTTTAACACATTTGACATGACTGTGCTGTTTTGTATCATGTTTTCCGCTGTGTAATTGAATTACTGTTGCATGCTAGGGTTTGTTGATGGTAACAGTAACTTATATATATATTTTACTCTATGAATTAAGTGTGTTTAATTCTGGTTAAATGCATTGTTTTTAAATCCATGTAATGAATGGTAAGCTGAGAGGTTTGCGTGAACCTGGGTAGTGAAAGGGTACACTACAAGTTTGTAGAGGGTATGGGAACATGGAGAGTGATGTATAAGCTATGATAGAAGGATATACTTGTGGGATAATGAATTCCGAGACTCTGATAATATAAGATATCGTTTGGGCCCTATAATTTTGGTTATGATGTGTATGAATTTGTAGTTTCTTCATTGCACAATTGCTTTTGTACTGTGTATTTGGTATTTAACTATCAATTTATATTTATGGAATTGTTTGTATGTTGCGCACCCTGGTTAATCTGATGTTTATGCTATTTTAGACTCTTGGTGATATAATTCTTTATATGTTACAGCATGAATCTGCATTATGTTGCGCCGGTCTTGATGACACATCCTTTTTTATTCACTTCACCTCACACAAGTCTCGACTATGCTTCAGGTGAGACCTACTTCCCTTGTAGAAGTTTGAATATGTTAACGTTGCTACAATACAATGAGATCTTTGTTGATAACCTCCGAGAACCCCAGTCTCCAATTTTGCGCCAAAACACTTTCTAGGAAATAACCACCAATTGGTTGTAGAAGAAGGACGTTCCACCCAACCATAGGCTCCATGTTTCACTTAATCTCTCTGCAACAAAGGGCACCCCTAAGTTGATGCTATGAATCCATAAGGGTGAATCTACCTATGGTTAACTCTATCTCTCTTCACATAGCCCAATTCCTAAAATACATAGTTTGTAAACACTTATAGCTATCCCAATCCACCAGCTCTCTTTTCCCCATTAGCCTGAACAATCCAGGGAATGGGATCCCCTTATTTTCCATGCAATTCCTCAAGCTATCCCACTTTGATCCAAGGATCCAACACAAACTGGTCAAGAAATCTCACTATTGGGGACTCCAAGATTTAATAGTTGTAATTGAGTTTACTCAATAAAAACAATTTTCCTTACACATAATCATAATTTCCACATAGTTCATGGAAACCATTTTCCATATTTGTATTATAGTATCCATTTGGTAGCTTAATATTAGAAAGAAAACTCGATGGAGAATGAATGTCAATTCCCCTCTGATTTTCCCAAAATCGTGGCATATATTTGCATGCTAAAGATAAACTACATGTCTCCATGAAAGTACACATCTCTCTCTTAACCACTAATTCCAAGGTTAATAGGACTTGGGATAACCATAAAAAAAGGTTTAATAAAGCTAAGTTTAAATAACTTAGGGTAGTAATAAAATAATATTATTTTCCCCTTAGCCCATAAGCTCCATTTCTTTCCCCTCTTGTGGAGTCGTAGCTCCCCATTCTTTTTTCCTTCTTCTTCTGCGATCTGTGATGTATTTTTTATTATTATCATTTAATGTACTATTTCACATGTTACATTGTTTGGATTTTATCCATTCATCATGTACACATATATGTTACTTCTTTAGGGATCAAAATTGGGGTATTACGGTAAATCTAAGACAGGGAAATAATGTACACATAAAATACAAGCAATTTCACCTAGTTGGACACCCTTGTAACCCATATTGGTACCCCTTAGAGTAGTACCACATCAAAAAACACCTATATACATAATTTGACTTCCATGTGTCCTCAGGTATATAAGAAGTACCTTAGGTTACCTAAAACCAACTTTAAATAATCCGAATGATCATCTTGTTGCTATAGTGCACTGAGAACAACACTCGAGAAGATTGCTCTCTAGTACTTGGGTAATCATGTAGTATGGCTAAGGGTCCCTTAGTTGGTTCCCTGAGAAATTAGATTGAGTACTATTGCTGAACCCTACACATATATTAGAGATTTATACCACTCAACACTCCCTTTCCCGTGGGACCCTGGAAACTCTACTCCTTACTGTAAATCCATGAAATTACTACATAAATTTTAGTCTTATTTAAAACCCATCTCAACAAAATCCTTGTGTTGATTTTATCATCATGGTACCACACTCTAGTAAGTCTTTTTGGTGGACCTACACGCCCCACTACCAATAAACTATCTCAATAGATCTATAACATTTTGACAAAATAGGATATTTCTACACAAGACAGACACCTTAAGAAACTACTCATGCAACCAAATCCAAGATTAGTACACTAGTGTTTTATGTGGTTAAAAATCTCAAAGAGGGAATCAATCCATGGTTGTAGTTAATGTGGCTACTTGAAGAAATATATCAATGAAAAAGAAAAATATTTTACATATTAAGAGTTTCTCATAATCGATATTCAACAAATGGCCCTCCATGATATTTAAATAGAGATCAGGGATCAATCAAGTGTTAAGCCATGAATCAATATAGATATTAGTATCGGAGAAAATATGAACCATTGCATCACTTTATGTCTAGAGCATATCATGAACATTATATTACATAACTACAAATGCATACTCATGTATACTAGAGAAACACAATTTACTTAAAGATACATTAGACCAAGTTGATCTTAACTAACTCCTAAGCGTCCAAGTACCCTAAAACAAACATAGTGTCAATCACCTTGGTACCACTCTCAAGTAACCTTTTTCTTGTGGGCTCAAATCTCCATGGATACTTAGTGTCTATTGCCTTGGTATCACTCTCAAGTAACCTTTTTCTTTTGGATCCAAATCTGTATGGATACTCAAGGCACATAGCTATACACCAAATTATCCTCTTTGGAAACTTTGTGTGATGAGTTGAAACACAAAATAAACTGCAACCACTCCTCTTCGAAAAAATATTGATTCCATCCATAACTCATCAACTTGGAGTCACTCCCATACCATTTGTCCAAACTCGTAGCTAAGAAAACTCAAATACTTACTTCACAATTCATGGGCTATCAATGACAAGACCAATTATCCCAAAAGGAAGGAGTTGAATAATCCAATCCCATTGGGCCTCACTCTATCCCACTTGTTCATGGTCCTATTGTTAGTTTTTGAGGTAGCTTGGACATGTACTTCTTTATTGGCAGTGCCTAGAATGTGGAGGTGTCTGAGTGACACTCTCTAGATATCAAATTTATTGTTAAAGTGACTTTTATACAATTATCAAAGTGTCTCTTTTATAAAGTTGAGTGACATAAGTGATCTAAGTCATCTCAACGAGAGATTAAGTCACAATCGTTGATCTCAAGAGATCAAGATTAGATCTTGATCATTGATCACTTTGGAGTTAGGATTTTAGTCATTAAGATATTATAAAATAAGGTCTATGGAGAGTGAGAGGCACACAACGAGTTCATAGGAGCAAGAGGGAGTCTTTCTCATGTACTTATGACTGAGTGGGCAGGGTTGAGGAAGTGTGCAAAGGGGAAACAAGGAGATAACAACCAAGTGGGCTAGGCTATTGCTGGATTGTAATTCCTCTGATGGGCCATTATCCCAGGACGAGAGCCTAGGATTTTATTTAATAAATCAAACTAAGAACTCGTTTTCCCGCAAGGGTTTTTCCATGGGTGTTTACCTGAAATATCTTGTGCAATGTGTGTTTGGTTTCTGTTTTGATGCTTTCGCTCATTTATCGTTGATAACCTAGATGTGCAGTTAATAAATAAAGTGATTTTATTTCGAGTTAATTGTCGGGTGCTAGGTTTGCATAAATTCAACATGGTATTAGAGCCTAGTCTCTGGAAAAACTAGTTTTGCACGAGATTGAGATTTGCAACAAGAAAAAATTCAAGCCTGCAGGAAAAGTTTAAGGTTTGAAGTTGCGGGGTAAGAAAATTTTAAAAAAAGGGGGACTATATGGATGTCGTACGAGTCGTACAGTGTTGAATAAGATTCGATTGCACTGAGACTGTCAAGGAGATGAGCGTCGACAAGTTAGAGTGAAACCACAAAGGGAAGTGTGTGCTGAGTAGAGCAAGTCTACAGTCAGACTACAGATCGAGTTGGTGGAGCACCGAAAAATTGGCTGCTGGGAGCGGCTGGACAGAGGAACAACGATCGAGTGACAATCGCCAACTGTGGAGCATCGAGCCATTGCACAATAGACCACCAGGTCGTGGGAGGTGATGGGGGACATAAAAAGATCCACTGGGAGGGTATATTGGAGCATGGTATTGGCAAAGAGTCGTCGAAAGTTGTTGGGAAAAAGACATGCATCCATAGATGAGGTGACAACTGGGAAGATAGAGCGTTGAGTTGCTAGGGGAGCAGGCAATGATAGAGGAGACCACCAATAGGTGGATACGTAGACTAAGATTCATGTAGGAGCTAGCAAGAGAGGAGCTATCTGTGAAGCTGGTGCATAAGGAAAACAACGGAGCAGGGGGCCAACAAAGAAGGATATTGGGTGGAGTAAAAGAGGAGTTGTGAGCTGGGTGTAGAATTACCCGCAAGGAGCAGGTCGACCAACTAGGAAAATTGACCAACAAAGCCATGGGGGGTCTGAGTTATAGTTGTGGGCAGACCCATCAGGGATCAGGTAGCCACCGGGTATCTTAGAAAAATTTAGGTAGCCTTGAGGAGCGAGTAGAGTGCCCATGAATTTTCAAGCAGCAGTCAAGTAGCCCCAAAATTGTCTGGGAAACAAGAAAAAGGGTTTGGGAAGTATGCATAAAAGTTTGGGCAGTGGGAAGGTACCCTAAGCAACATGGAAACATAGCCAGGAAGCACCCAGAAAGGGCTCGAGTAGCCCAGAAAACATCCAGACAACAATAGAAGTTTTTGGGAAGCATGTGTTGAAATTTTGGTATGCTTGTTTAACCATAGACAATGTCACCTCATTGTCACCCAACCATAGGAATTTATATATGCCACCCCTGAGCACACTAACCTTTACTTAGAATAATTACAACAAGCCTACTCTAGAACCAACAGATAAACCCTAGATGCTAACTACAACAACAATTAAAGACAAGTAGAGTGCTCCTTCTCCAAGGGTAGCGCACAAGAGAGAGAGAGTCTCCATATCCACTGAACAAGTACCATACACCACTGCATCAACTACAACTACACTACTCTCTCAAAATTGCACCATACTTAGCAAGAATATCACCAAGAATGTCACCAAGAGAATCACCAAGAATGTCACTTGATAGCGCTAGAGAGAGACCAAGACCATGAGATGATCATACGCCCTTATTCCTCCTTGTAGTTGCAATTGCAACTCTCCACAAGACTTGCGCTCTGACCAATTATGCAAATGAGCTAAAATGTCCTCTATTTATATTACTCTGTCCAATGAATTTTTTGGCTGGGCCGACCTGACTTTCTAGTAATTATATTTTCTGTTTATCTTTTTCCTGTGGAGTCAACTTGTATTTCTGAAAAATAATATTCTAATATTATTTATTCTCCTAGGCTGACTTGTCTTCTAGGGTTTCCACACATCTATATAATGGTTCACTTGCTTCTAGAATATTCTATTCTAAGTCATAGGTTACACGTGGAGGTTAATACCTTCCGAAGCTACCAAAATATTAACACTCCCTCTTAGCTAAGGAGATATTAATTAAGATTTTCTTTATCTAGTGGTCTCAAACACATCCATCCATCTCACATAGCATGGGAAAGACTCACATGGTCTTGCATACCAATCTGCATGTAGCATCACCATAACCACATAAGCTATCATATGATTAAATAGATCATGTAACAAATATCACCATCATAGCTGCACATTAACCATCATAAGAAGTTTTGCACTTTCACTGGGCTAGCATACCAACCTTTGTTAGAGTATCATACAAACCTGCATTGGGGGAACATACCAACCTACGTTGGAGTAGCATAACAACCTGCATTGGAGTAACATACCGGCCTGCGTTGGAGTATCATACCAACCTACGTTGGGGAAACCTACCAACCTATGTTGGAGTAGCATACCAACTTGCATTGGGGTAACATACCAACCTATAACACCCCTGTTTCCTCCAACTTGTAATTATTAATTAATTAGGATTACCATGCCTTGGCATGGGAACAGTTTAAATGTATTATTGTTTAATTTCCAAATAACTGACTGTGGGGGTGAAGCCTTGTAAGTACTAGACATGATATCACTAGAGGAAATAATGTGAACATGATAAAAGAATAGTTAATAATAAAAGGACCGGTGGTTGAACCCTCAACCACCCCCATGAATGGAAGCATGGTCTAGTTGCAGAAGGTCAGCCCGAAGTACCACAGGGTCCTATAGACCTAGAACAAACTCGAGTTTCCTTATGACAAAAGGAACATGATAGGAGGGATGTGCGTGTAAGGAACACAAGGGAATGCAAAGAGGAGAGTGGATAACGCGAGGAACATTCCAGCAGAGAACGAGTCGAAGGCCACGAGATTGATGCGAAGAAAGAATCTGATAAACCTCGTCGAGGCCATGACAAAGAGGGAGATCTTTGAGAGTATGAAAAGAACAAGACCTAAGTAGAAGGCCGTCGGATTGATATTGAGGAAGCATCTGATAAACCTCGTAGAATATGCGAAAGAGAAAGGATTGATGAGAATTGGCATAAATTCCCTGGTTATATCATGGCCTGGCACGGGGGTGGCTAGAGCACTAAGAATGAATGCCTCTGAGCCTATGGTTGGGTGGAAGGATGAACACCCATAGTTAGTTAGTTGGATACCACCTGTAATAGATAATTAATCTCATATCTTGTGTATTTAAGTGGTAACTATGAATTAAAGTTGGATATCCTATGAATGTTGCAGGGATGGACATGTTTTCTTAATGGTTATACTGTATCCCTTCAATTATTCTTAATTGTGTATTTAAGAAAATAAGAAATTCTCTATCCTGTACACATAAATGCATGATCCCTGTGGTGGCTCAAGTTAAAATAAATGAACTGTGAATTTGTTGACTTTGGGCATAGCATCACGTGTGCATGCCGACACTCCCATTCATTCTGAAGAAAGGGGTCATTCAAGCTCAGGAGAGTTAGTGCATGTGTGCACAGACCCTTTGCGAGGCGAGTAGAGATAGAGAACCCTCCTTAAGTTCTAGACTTGATAAATGAGTGCAAGAGGTGCGCAGAGGATTTCTCTAACCGTTAAGTTCAAGAGAATTAGCACAAAATACCTAAGTATTTAAGGAGATAATAGAACTCAGGTAGAATAGCGAGTTTCAAGCCTCTAAAGGAAATATCCTTTTGTTTTAAATATGAATGGATGAGATTATTTAGGGAGGAGCCAAAGTTCTTCACGATCATCAGATCTGGAGAAGGAACATAGGCGTTAAACCTTCGAGCCCTTTGAACTTCGCGGGTTCGACGAATGGAGCATATTCGTTCCACAGGAGGTGAATCCCCCGAAGTCTTGAAGTTAATTTGGGCCATATATCTATTATGAAGAAGTTATGGCTTACTGAATTTGGATCTGTTATGAAGAAGTTATGATGTGTTTACTCGAAACACCTGTTTTTGACTAGTTTCATGACTAGCCACAAACCCTATTTTCCACGGAGTGTAACTCCAAAAATACAACGACCCACAAGCTAATTTTTTTAGCACAGATACTTGGATATGTTTCATCAATGGCATAGAAATTTCACGGTCTGAATCATTCTAGAAAAAAAATTATTGCGAAAATTGTGAGATGACCTGAAAAAAACATACCTTAGAAAATATCATCAAAATAATTTATCCTTCTTTGAATTCCGACCTTCTTTTCTTCACTTTCCTCAGAAATTCGGCTTAGATATCCTTTGGTTACCCCAGACACCTATAGGTATTCAATATTATCAAGTGTGTCTTAAATGAGAGAGCCTTGCCTCTTATTTATACTCTCCAAGTAGATGTTAATGTTTAAGCCATTATTATAGTTCTTTGCATTCAATAGATAACAATAGCATAATACAAGATCATTGAGAAATACACAATCACAAGAGACACAACATTTATCTTGGGAAACCCTCTAGGGGAAGAAAACCCAACAAAACTTCCTTATTATAGATAGCCAATACAATGCCAAGAGATAACTCAAACTAATACAGAAGATCCTCTCCCAAAGATGCGCCACTCTCTCTCCTTCTTCTCTAACTGCAGATCCAAAACTTGTCTCTCAATGAGAAAGTGAGTTGTGTATCTAAATGTGGCGCTAGCCTCTTTATTTATACAAGACTGGCACGTGTGAAGTGTCTCTTCACTGGCAGGGTCGACTTCTCCAATTGGGTGGTTATAACCACCTTTATTATATTTCGGGGCCTCTTTAATATTTTCTGGGGCCGACTTCTTATTCTCCCTATTACAATTATCTTTTGACCAATCTGCAAAAGGGGATTTGGTTCTTTATAATAACCGACATGATCAATCCGCAATGGGGATTGATCCAATGAATAATATATCAAATAATAATAAGAATACACTTTGCAGTTACATTATTTTAACACTCCCCCTTAACAAGAAGGGTATTCTTCAAGAACATCATGCGAGAGAGAGAGAGGCCTTTATCATCAACAACATTAGGTGGGTGAGAGGACAACATCATCGATATCATCTTGGAACACTGACTGACGTATCTATAAATCATTGGAAGTTTTCTTCATCGACAACATCGTCATTCTCAAAGGAATGCAATCATCATATGCATCAATATGTATTAGTGTAAAACTGATACATCATCATCATCATCAGAGCTCGAGGCTGGCTCATCATAATAATACTAGACTGGCTTTACGTCACAACTATCTAGCCGGAAGCACAGTTCTAGTCTCATCTCATTGTCTTGCTTTACGTCACAACTGTTAAGATGGAAGCAATATGCTCATCTTGCTTTACGTCACAACCATCAGGTTGGAAGCAGGATACTAGACTGGCTTTACGTCATAGCTATCCAGTTGAAAGCTCAGTACTAGTCTCATCTCATCGTCTTGCTTTATGTCACAACTGTTAAGCTGGAAGCAAGATTCTCGTCCTGCTTTACGTCACAACTATCAGATCGAAAGCAGGATACTAGACTGGCTGTACGTCACAACTATCCAGCTGGAAGCTCAGTGCTAGTCTCATCTCATCATCTTGCTTTACGTCACAACCATCAAATCGGAAGCAAGGTACTCGTCTTGCTTTACGTCACAACCAACAGGTCGAAAGCAGGATACTAGACCGACTTTACGTCACAACTATCCATCCAGAAGCTCAGTGCTAGTCATATCACATCATCTTGCTTTACGTCACAACCATCCGATCGGAAGCAAGAGATGTCTCATTACAACAACTACTCCCCCTTTCGAGGAAGGTCCTTTCGGACTATACCAAGCTTATCTCGAAAGTGTTCAAACTTTACACGAGATAGAGGCTTGGTCAACACATCAACAACCTGTTCATCCGTGCTAATGTACTAGAGCTTTACGGCTCCTCTCTGCACCATGTCATGGATGTAATGATATCGGATCTCTATGTGCTTCGACCTGTTGTGGAATACAGGGTTCTCTGTCATCTTTATGCAGCTCTGGTTGTCACATAGGATCATGGTTGCTTCCATCTCTAGGTCAAATAGACCAGTCAACAACTTTCGAATCCATATAGCTTCGCAGCTGGAAGAACATGCAACAATGTATTTTGCTTCCACTATGCTGAGAGAAATGCTGGATTGCTTCCTACTCTGCCACGAGATCATAGCTAATCCCAAACTGAAACAACATCTTGAAGTGCTTTTCCTGTCAAAAATACTTCCTGCCTAATCTGCATCAGTATATCCACTCAATGTGAAATCATGATCTCCATCATAGCTGAGACCACAATCTATTGTACCTTTAAGGTACCTCATCACATGTTTTGTAGCCACTAGGTGAACATGTCTGGGTTCTACCAGAAACTGACTCAAGGTGTTCACCACAAAACATGTAACAACCTAATATTTCTAAACATCATTTATATTCATAAACAAATTATTTCTTAACTGAGGCAATAACATCATAGCATAATATTGTTTTTTTTTTTTTATAACAGAAACCTCAGTAACTTAGATTTATCAATAAATATTGATTTCATGGCAGAAAGAAATAATTACATAACTTGACAAAGTACCTGGTTCTGATGCTAATTTCTGTTGCCCTGCTGCCTTGCTACACAGTCCAGTCCTGCCACAGACACAAAAAATAACTGCCCAAAACTAATGTTCACCCTGCCAACTAGGAAAATGACCTAGCTCCAGGATATCTACGGATATCCTGGCCCCCGTGCCCAAAACCTCTAGCAACTCGGTGCCTCCCTGATCAATATGTTATAACCAGTCAGTCTCGTGTCTCTATCTGAGCACATATATCACAGTAAAGCTCTCGGCTCTCTGCAGATGCCAAAACAACAGTTACCCGCATCCATTCCCTCCTCCTGCCGAATGGTTCCCACATCCCCCTCTTCCCTTCCATTATTCCTCCCTGCCAACTCACGCATTCACTCCTCAACCACCCCCGTCCTCCGTCCTTCGTTCCTCATTAACATTTTTATCCTCTCGGGATTTCTGGGCTTCTCGCCCTGCATACGCCACCCTTTGCAGCATACGCAATCCCTGCTATCTCATTTTTTATTTATCCCTTAAATTTATGTCACAATTCATTAAATGAAATCTTCAGTTTGATTATTACTTAATTAATCACACTTATTTTCTTTAACTAATTTTTCTTTGTAATCTTTAATCATTTATTAAATTAGGGTCGTTACAAAACAAATGTCTGTTTTGGTGTTCGTCAGATACATCAACGATCCAATAATCTGTTTGTACAGTGTGGCATCAATCAACTCTGACGAAGTGTCGACCAACAGCTCCAGCTTCTCTTCCATGGGTGTATTCATGGATTTTCACTCTAGCATGTCGAATCTCTTCAGGATTTCGACTGTATACTTCCCTTGGTTAAGGAAGATCCTCTCAGGACTCTGCCATACCTCAAGACCTAAGAAATAATGCATTAGGCCAAGGTCTTTCATTTCAAATTCTGAGGCAAGTCTCTTTTTACATTCAGTGATGAGCTTTTCTTCTCCAGTTAAGAATAATTCATCCACATATAGCAGTAATATTACTGGCTCATCGTTCATGACCTTAAAGTAGAGGTTAGAGTCTTCTTTACTCTTGGTAAAGCCTAATCTCGTCAAGGAACTGTCTATACGGCCATACCAAGATCTAGGAGCCTGTTTCAATCCATATAAGGCTTTGTTCAATCTGCAGACACAAGACTTCTTGTCTTCAACCTCAAATCCTTAAGGTTGCTCTATATACACTTCCTCTTCGATGACACTATTTAGGAAAGTTGTCTTCACGTCCATCTGGTGCATCTTCCACTTCATCTTAGCTATAAGAGCTATGATGGTTCTGATCGAAATGTATCTAGCCACAGGATTGAATTTCTCTTCATATTCAATGCCTTCCTTCTGGGAAAAGCCACGAGCGACAAATATTTCTTTATGATTCTCAATACTTCCATCAACGACATATTTTATTTTGAAGAGCCATCTGGAGGATACCACATCTTTACTCTTCGATCTGGGAACTATTTTCCATACTTTGTTCTTCATTATGGATTGGTATTCCTCTATCATGGCATCTACCCATTCTTTCCTCTGAATGGCTTCTTCAAAGAAGGTAGGCTCCTCTTCTAGAAGATCACACATCAAAGCCATATAACTAGAGAATGGCTTTGGTCTTTTCACCTGTCTCATAGTTCCTTGGGGAACACCGTACCATCTTGAATAAGCTCTCTAGCCCAAACTGACTTCCTTTTATGGAGGATCATTATCTGAGGAGGTTGTTGAACTTCCATCATATCACGATCTTCTAGTAATTCCTCATCAGGGGAAGTTACGAATTCCCTCACTGGTTCAACAACTCTGGGAACCTCCCTCACTGGTTCAGCAGTCCTAGGGATTACGGGTTCCTCTTCATATACTTCTTCAAGATGGCATCTTCTTGATTTCTTAAGTGCTGCATCTTCATCAAAAGTCACGTCCTTGTTGATCTCAATGTGACGGTGACCTGGTATATAGATTCTGAAGGCCTTGAAAACCTCACAGTATCCTACAAATATTCCCTTCTTTCCTGAAGGTTCCATCTTGTTTCTCTTCTCTTTCAGTATATGAATAAATACTGGGCAGCCAAATATTTTGAGATGGCTTACCTCTGTCTTCTTTTCGGTGAACATTTCTTCTGGAGTCTTGAGCCCAAGTGCACTATGGGATAATCGGTTCTGCACATATACAACTGCCATTGCTGCTTTTTCCCATAAGCACGTAGGAAGATCTTGATCATGGATCATAGTCTTCACAACTTCCATTATCGTTCCGTTCTTTCATTCAGCTACACCGTTTTGTTGAGGATTATAGAGAGTGGTGAGTTCCCTCTTGATCCCAACATCTTTGCAGAAGTTCACAAACTCTTTTGATGTATATTCTCCTCCATTATCTGACCTGAGTATCTTAATCTTTCTTTCAGAAAGATTCTCTATCAAGGCTTTGAATTCCTTGAACTTACTGAACACTTCATCTTTAGATTTCAAAAAGTATATCCAGGTCTTATGAGAATAATCATCAATAAATGATACATAATATACATACCCACTAATGGAGGACGATGGCATTGGGTCACATACATCTGAATGAATGAGCTCTAGGAATCCTTCTGCTTTGTTGTCTCTCTTCGGAAACGGGTTCTTGATGTTCTTCCCTTGTGCACATCCATTGCATACGCCTTCATGGTCACTTTTGAGTTCTAGTAAACCTGTGACCGGTTTGCATATGTATGGTAGCGCCTTGTAGTTGATGTGAGTTAATCTTCTATACCAAAATTCACGTGAGTTTTCAATGGTGTGGGTCATGGTAGCCTCTGAGTGACCCGTTAGTTTATACAAACCATTTTCTTCACTTCTAATGATGATTGCTTCATTTAAGGTTTCTCCTTTAGCCCACATGAGAACTTATCCATCTATAAAGGCAACTTTGAAGCCTTTCTTTTCTAAAGCTGAAATGGAGAGTAGGTTCTTGGTCAAACCTAGTACATATAGTACGTCTTTCATCTTCAATGAATTCCCTGAATTCAATTTGTGGTTTGATTCTCCCACTCCCTTGATGGCATATTGCTAATCATCTCCAAGTGTCACTTTCTGAGAAAAATTCTTTTCTGAGATACAAGAGAGAATGTTTCTTTGTCAATGATCCAAGTGTCCTCTCCAGGTGTTACATATCCTGAGAGGGCCGAGATTAAGACATGGACTTTGATCTGCTCTCTTATTATATTTGTGGGTGGCTCTTCATCTTCGACTACATGTTCATGGTGCCTCTTATGTTTTCTCTTGTATTCTTCTCGTCTGGCTGGACAAAACTTCGCAATATGTCCCATCTTGTCACAATGATATCATTGTACAGATGAGTAGTCTCTTTCCTTTCGTTGTCCTTTCTTTTGAAATCTCCTTGGATGAGATTCTTTATGATTGAATTTGTTTGACTCTTGAGGCTCTTATGAGTCTCCTTTTGGAAGTAGGGTTTCTTCCTTCCTCCTTTGGTGTGAGTAGCTAGGGCTTGATCATCATCTCTTGCTAGTAACACTTCACGATTCACTACTCTTGTTTCTTCTTGGATGCATTCTTCCCATAGACTATCAAATTTTAGTTTCTCCGTTCTGACACATATCGTTTGGATGAATGCATCCCAAGGTCTTGTGAGACCATTTAGGGCCTTCATTATGAGTTCATCTTCGTCTATGGTATCTCCACTCGCTTCTAACTGTTCTTTGAATTCTGAGATTCTAGAGAAATATTCCTGAATCGTTTCTCCTTTCTGCATCCTTGTATTCTTCAGTTGAGTTCTTAGATTCATATTCCGGTTTATGTTCTTTCCTTCATATAGTTTGGTCAAGGCATCAAACATTTCTTTTAGAGTCTTCTTAGATGACACATAAGGAATCAGGTGATCTTTGATTGAATCTGCAATGATTCTTTTGGCCCTGATTGTGTTCTTTTGATGCTTTTCCTTTTTTGCAGCATCGGTGGGTTCCGGTACTTCTTCTTTGACAAATATTGCTAGGTCATTCTCTTCAAGAATGAGGCTAATCCTATACTTCCAGGCACACAAGTTTTCCACTCTTTTTAGCTTGTCAACAAGCTTAACGCTTGCAGACATCTTTTACCTGGAGCTAGGAAAATGACCGAAAAATGAAAGTGCTCAAAATCAAAATCTGAACTTACCAGGAGGTGCGCTTGGCTGAGGCGAGTAGCCTGGTGTGTTTGGATCTGAGAAAATCCAACTTTTGCTCCTCCAAACTTGATCTATGGATTTCTGGACTAGTGCTTCTGGTTTTCTGGTACCTCTAGTACTCTGGTACACTGGTTTTCTGGTACTTCTGGTACTTTGTGAAACTAGGGTTTCACTTTTCGGGAGATCCAGCCACTGAAAAGGTGCGCTGAAAGTGCCAAAGTAATCCTTGGGGGAGGGCACACTTTTCTAGGTGGTTTTAGGGATGAAAAGCTTCACCATCAAAAAGCCCTAATTTGCATGTATGACAACAATGCCATTTTTCACTCTTGTGAAAGATGCTTCCTTCAGCTTGGCTCTGATACCATGTTAATGTTTAAGCCATTATTATAATTCTTTACATTCAATAGATAACAATAGCATAATACAAGATCACTGAGAAATACACAATCACAAGAGACACAACATTTATCTTGGGAAACCCTCTAGGGGAAGAAAACCCAACAAAACTTCCTTATTATAGATAGCCAGTACAATGCCAAGAGACAACTCAAACTAATACAGAATATCCTCTCCCAAAGATGCGCCACTCTCTCTCCTTCTTCTCTAACTGCAGATTCGAAACTTGTCTCTCAATGAGCAAGTGCGTTGTGTATCTAAGTGAGGCACTAGCCTCTTTATTTATACAAGACTGGCACGTGTGAAGTGTCTCTTCACTGGCAGGGCCGACTTCTCCAACTGGGTGGTTATAACCACCTTTATTATATTTCGGGGCCTTTTTAATATCTTCTGGGGCCAACTTCTTATTCTGCCTATTACAATTATCTTTTGACCAATCCACAAAAGGGGATTTGGTCCTTTATAATAACTGACATGATCAATCTGAAATGTGGATTGATCCAATGAATAATATATAAAATAATAATAAGAATACACTTTGCAGTTACATTATTTTAATAGTAGCTTCCTTCAAAACATCTTCTAGGTCACTTTGCCCACTTTCCTTATTTTAGGGTTAACCCACTTCTAATTTCTCCATTAAATTTATTATTGAATTAATTTATTTTGTATTCACTTTGAATTATAGTACACTCATCACTTCACTTTATTATTTACCTTTTAAAATCTCTTAAACCACTTTGACTACTTTGACCTTTTGGGGCTTCTAGATGACATATGAGGGTCCTCCAACTTCGTAAGGCCATAACTCTCAAACCGTGAGGAGTTATGTGACGTTACACATACCACCAGAAATGGAATGACATGTACTATCCATATAGAATAATATTACCTGAAAATATATCAAAACTCATACCGTTATCCATCAAACAAACTTGGGTCCATTAACCAAACCTGGGTTCTCCAACTTCTCATGGCAATAAATCTCTAACCGTGAAGAGTTATGTGACGTTCCACATATCACTGGAAATGGAATGACAAGAACTATCCATATATGATAGTTTCATTGATAAATTCACTTGACGTTTATATCATTATTCCACAAATAAGAATGGGTTCTCTAACCATATTTCTAGGATAACTCAATCCGCAAAGCATCTTCCTGTTAGGGCTTTCACCATAAGGGGACCACTTTGGAGTTCATCCATTTCTACTTATTATCAACCATGACAAGACAATAACGAGTCATGTTTACATCAAACAATCTTGGGTCCATTACCCAACCTTTGTGCTATGGGGCTTTCTTCAAGGGTTGACATCAATGACAACCAACCTTAATCAACAATCTTCTCCTTTGGCATTGATGGCAACTCTCTGATGCAATACTGAAATCATATCACTCATGATCCCCCTAGAAACAAGCCTCTATCCTCTACATCTGATAAATCTCTCCCCCATTGTCATCAATGGCAAAGGTATATTTCCATCCGGGGTTGCTCCCCCTGACTGAACTGTCCTCTTATGGTGCTTCCTTGTGTAAATCTAAGACATATAAGATAACCATTCAAAAAGAATTTATTTTGGAGTAGAAATAACTCGAAGACTCTGGCGAAGATATTCAAAGGATTCTCATGGAAGTGGTTTTGTGAAGATGTCTGCCACTTGTTCTTTTGTGCCTACATACTCAACTCTGATGTTCTTTTCTGCAACCTGCTCTTGTAGAAAGTGATACTTTATTTGAATGTGCTTCATTTTGGAGTGCATCACTGGATTCTTCGAGATATTGATGGCGCTTGTATTATCACAATAGATTGGAATGGGCTCATTATACTCAATCTGTATATCTATTAGATTTTGTTTCATCCAAAGAACCTGTGTACAACATGATGCTGCTACAATATACTCTGTCTCGACTGTAGATAAAGATACTGATGATTGTTTCTTTCTTAGCCATGATACTAAACACTCACCCAAGTAGAATGTTGCTCCACTGGTGTTTTGTTGATCATCAATACAACCTACCCAATCTACATCTGTGTAGGCAATAAATGATAGATCATTTCCTTTTGGATATCATAATCCAAACTCTTTTGTTCCTTTGAGATATAAGAAAATCCTCTTCATTGCTAACACTTGTGACTCCTTTGGTGCTGCTTGAAATCGTGCCACATGTCCAACTTCCCGCATTACATCTGGTTTGGATGCTGTCAATCATTGACCTATATTGCCTCTGATATGTAGACTTTGAATCATCATTTTTGCTCAACTTGCAACTGGTTTGCATGGGAGTGATAACCGGTTTGCAATATTCCATTCTAAACCTCTTTAGCATTTCTCTCGTATACTTGGTTTGAGAAATAAAGATTCCTTGGTTGTTTTGACGTATCTGAAGTCCCAAAAAGAATGATAGTTCTCCAAGTAACGACATTTCAAGTTCATTCTGCATATCTTTTGCAAATTTCTGGTTTAACTTGTCATCATCACTATCAAAAATAATATCATCAACATAAACTTCAATTAATAAAATATTACCTTCACTTAACTTGATGTAGAGGTTGTTGTCTGCACTTCCTTTTCTGAACCCTTCCTGCTGCAAATACTTATCCAGTCTAGAGTACCATGCTCTAGGAGCTTGTTTTAGACCATACAAGACCTTCTTTAATTTACACACATAATCTGCGTTTTCTGACAACTGAAATCCTTTTGGTTGTTCAATGTAGACTTATTCTCCAAGTTCCCCATTCAGAAAAGATGATTTTACATCCATATGATATACTTTAACATTTTTGGAGCATGCATAGGCTAAAAGCAACCAGATTGTTTCCATTCTGACAACTGGGGCAAATGTCTCTTCAAAGTCAATTCCTTCAATCTGTGCATATCCTTTACATACCAATCTAGTTTTGTTCCTTGTAACTTGTCCATATTCATTTAATTTATTCCTGAAAACCCATTTTGTGTCGATTACATTCTTATTCTTTGGTCTTGGAACTAGTTCCCAAATGTCATTTTTCTCTATTTGATCCAATTCTTTATTCATGGCCTTATTCCAAAATTCATCCTTGTTGGATTCTTTAAAACAGTTTGGTTCAATTGTAGATAAGAGTACTAAGTGTGTTTGTTCTAGTGAACATATTTTTCTTCTAGTCTCAACTCCTGCATCTTTGTTTCCAATAATCTGATCTGAAGGATGATTCTTCTGTACTCGTTTGTTAGGTATCTTTGGAGATACTTGCTGAACTTGATCTTCTGTTTCTGTCGGATTCTCTTCATCTTCCTCTTCTAATTCATCTTCTGCTTCTTCTTCTTCGAAAAGTTGTTCCATTGATTTGTTTTCTTCTTCCTTTGATTCTGGTCTGCCTATTTCATCAATTGTTACGTTGATGCTTTCCACAACTTTGTTCAATCTTAGATTGTAACACTTGTATGCTTTCCTTATACTTGAGTAACCAACAAGTACTATTTTGCCCACACGAGATTCAAACTTTCCCATTCTGCCATCTTTTCTTTTGATGTAGCATTTGCTTCCAAAAACTCTGAAGTGCTTCACATTTGCTGATCTTCCTTTCCATAGCTCGTAGGGAGTTTTATCAGTGTTGTTTCTGCGCATTACTATGTTTTGAATGTGAACTGTTGTATGCACTGCCTGTGTCCAAAATATATCTGTCAATTTGGAATTCATTAGCATTGTTCGAGCCATTTCCTGTACTGTCATGTTATTTCTTTCAACAACTCCATTCTGTTGAGGTTTCCTAGCAACATAGAATTGTCTTTATATTCCATGACTCCTGCAGTAATCCATAAATTCCTTTGAAGTGAAAACTCCTCCATTATCATATCTCAATCATTTGATTATTGAATCCATCTCATTTTCAACCATTTCCTTGTAGATCTTGAAGTTTTCAAAAGCTTATGACTTGTTCTTGAGAAAACAAACTGCAGTCATTCTTGTATAATCATCAACTAATAACATAAACTATCTCTCACCTTTTAAGCCCTTTGTTGTAGTTGGTCCAACTAGATTAGTATGCACAATTTCCAGTGGTCTTGTTGTTGAATATTCATTTGATTTGAACCTGGTCTTTGTTTGCTTTCCTTGTTGACAATGCTTGCATAAAGTGTTGGTTGGTTTCGTGATCTGGGACATTTCTCTGACTGTTTCTCTTTTGCTGATTTTGACAAGGTTATCAAAATGCATGTGATCCATTCTTCTGTTCCATAGCCAATTTTCATCTTCCTTTCCTAGACAACACTTTTCATTTCCAATTTCACTTAACACATAGATGTTGTTTGAAGTTCTTGGAGCTATACCGACCAATTTCCCTGAACCTTCTCTTCTTATCTCACACTTTTGTGAATCGAAAGTAACTTTATGACTTTGGTCACACATTCGACTCACACTTAAAAGATTATGTTTCATATATTCTACCAATAGAACATTTTGTACCTTTTTATTCTTGCTCCCAATTCAGACTGTGCCTTCTCCAATGATTTTGGCTAAAATATCATTTCCGAAGGAGACTGATCTATTTCTTTTCTTTCGCATTGTTAGAAATTTGTCTCTATCACTTGTCATCTGTTTTGAACACCCACTGTCAACATACCAACTGTGTTTCTTCTTCTTAGCTTGTAGAGTGACTGTGCATTCTTCATTGCTATACTGATATTGCTTTCTTATCGATGTCATTTTCTGAGGTTCTTGTTTATGACTGTCGTTATTCTGTTGAGGTTCTTTAGGAGGGACTGTCATTCTGCAATTTTTGGCCACGTGTCCAAAATTCTTACATTTGTAACATTCCACTTCAGTGCTCAAAGATTCAAACCTATTGTAACTTCTTCTTTGTGTTTCACTAGGTCTTATTGAGTAACCCCTTTGTGTATGACTCTCAAAGTTGTTATTGTTCCTGTTGTTAACTCTGCAATTTACAACTTTATGTCCAAAATTATTACATGCATAACATAAACCAAAAAATATAGTTTGATACCTGGGATTTGAAGATCTTCTGAAATAAGGTGCTCTTATGAATCCTTCTTCTTCTTGAGGCCTATCTGTCTGTTGTTGATTATGAAATCTGAATCTTCTCGGTGGAGGAGTGGCCCTGTAATCTTCCTTGTACATCTTCCTATCCCCTTTGATTGTTTCTGCATAGCTTTTTGGATTTGTTTCTTACTCTGTTGTTTTGGATCTTGATCCATTTACCGCCTGATTGTATCCAATTCCAGACTTGTCAAGATGAGATTTTTGACTGCTAATAATGTCATCCATAACTTTTGAGCTATTCTGCATATTTTTCTTTTAAATATTCTTTCTTAGTGTGACAATCTTTGCTTCCAAGTTTTTAATGATCTTGTTATTTTCTTATAGTTGTTCTTTGAGTGCTTTTTCAATTATTTTATCTTCTTCTATTTGAACCTTCAATCTTGTGATCATTTGTTCTAGTTCTTGAGTGTCCTTTTTTTTGTTTAGTTCTACTTGTAGTTTTTTTTTCCTTTAAATGTGTGTTTTCCTTTTCAGTAACCTTCATCATTTCTCTTTTTCTTATGAGGACATTTGTTAGCAAAATGACCAATACCATCACAATTAAAACAAATTAAATGAAGATTACCTCTATACCTACCATTGGTTCCCTTATTCAGTATTTTGAAGAAATTGGCCGCTTCTTCATCATCTTCCGAGACGTCGTTGCTGCTGCTATATTATTTTTGTTCCTTTTTCTTTTGATTTGATCTTTTGAATGCTTTGAAGGCTGCTTCTTTTACATCTAGATTTTCATGTTCAGTTCTCATTTCATATGCTGTGAAGATTCCATGCAGTTCTTCCATGCTTATTGAGTTCAGATCCAATCTTTCTTCTAGTGTTGATATCTTAGGGTTGAATCTCATAGGAAGAGATCTTATTTCTTTTTGAGCAATTATAGATTCTTTGATTTCTTCTCCCAATCCTATGATTGCATTCACTGTTTTGTCAACTCTTAAGAAGTAGGCTGCAATATTCTTATCTTCCTTCGTTTTTAGTTGTTCAAATTGACCTCTGTAAGTTTGAAGTTTTTATGCTTTGATTTTTGTATCTCCTTCATAAATATTTCGAAGCTTGTCCCAAATCTCTTTGGCGGATTTACAATGTGCAACTTTGGTAAATACTGTTTCACTTAGACCATTCAAAAGTGCATTTGTAGCTTTGGAATTATACTGACCAAGTTTCACTGCTTTGTCATTTGTTGGTGGAACTGCTGGTAATATGTATCCATCTACAATTGATTGCCAAGTTTCAAACCCCCGTGCTCGTTTATATGTCTTCATCCTTATGCTCCAAAAGGCATACTTCTATCCATCAAAGTGTGGTATTCCATTTTTATATGAGTTGGTACTCTCCATGATCTACCTTTAAGTGGTTAAACTGATTTCTGAAGGAACCTGCTCTGATACCAATTGTTGGCTTATT